>JAAOAR010000525.1:0-48479 GCA_013395995.1 Fusarium pseudoanthophilum | reverse complement strand
GAGGATGATCCATAGTTTTGATTCTCATGATCCGACGCGAGAAGTGGTGTGCGTTCAGACATGATGTCTGGATGATAAGAAGAGGGAAAGTTATGAGACGATGGTATTAAGAAAGAGAGTAAAGAAAGATATGGGAAAGATAGTTAATTAGCAGTTTTTTCTTTCCAAACAAAAGGAATAATAAAATAAAGGATTTAACGCGGTCTACGGTAGGCTGATACCAGGAATAGACTCAGCGGGGAACAAAACGCACTGATGCATCAACAAGGATCGTCCATAGCACCAACAACTGGAAGCTAATGTGGATGGAACTTTTTATCACAATCGCGAGAAAACACAAGAAAGGGGAAATCCTTTTGATCTTCAAGAAAATCTGGCACGGTTTAAGGTACGACCCAATTTCACCCTTGTGTTGGTGCGCATGTCACCCAAGTGTACTTCCGTGATCGACGTTACTGAAAATCACAAGTGAAGTGAGCATGCATACCTACTTCTCTCCACCTCGCAGTCAACGCATTCCGGCATCCTGGTTCAGATACATAGCAATAATGATCGTCCTGTCTGTCTTAGCCTCGACCAGCAAGAATGGTCCCCAAGCCTCGCCGACTTCCGGGCGCTTAGCCTGCGTCACTGACCCAGGCCTCAGCTATGACATGTCTCAGCACCCTTATCTGAAGATCTGCACACGGCACATTATCAGCCGTGTGCCTTCAACTGAGACATTAGAGTCCGCGCGTAATGTTGAGTGACCGGCCTTTGGTATGCCGTATCCCAGAAGGCGAAGGGAACGTAAATGAGGTCAAGCCTCAATTGGTGTTGTTGAGCCTATGACGTATACCAGAAGCGCCTGGTAGGTACAATTTTAGATCCATTACTCGAAAGATATTGAGGAAGGGCTCGAATCTTGGGAGACAACATTTACAGCTTTCGAAACAAACCGTCAAGATGTGGCTCAAGCCTGTTATCTTGCTCACCTGTGCTTTCTTCCTGCGCTCAGCTACCAGCGCTCCTACTCCCGAGCTGTCATCCCTAACAACAGACTATGAAGTAATTGTTGTAGGTGGCGGGCCTTCAGGCCTCGGTGCTCTCAGCTCCCTTGGACGCATTCGCCGCAAGGCTTTGATGATCGACTCTGCTCAATATCGCAATGCGCCAACGCGACTCATGCACGACGTTGCTGGTTTCGATGGTTTGTGGCCTCTTCTGATAGCACTACTGAGCTATCTTCTGACTGAATGTAGGTGTAACGCCAGCATATTATCGATGGTCTGCCATGCAGCAGATTGCCCATTACCCTACCGTTAGTGCAATGAACGGAACTGTAACCAGAATTCAGCCTGAAGCAAACTACACATACTTCAACGTTTCATGTACATTGCTAGACGGTTCAACTTCTACTTACACGGCCAGGAAAGTCATCTTGGCGACTGGCCTGCGAGACCTCCTTCCGGAAACACCTGGGCTCCAGGAGAACTTCGGGAAGGGTATCTATTGGTGTCCTTACTGCGATGGGATCGAACATGCAGATCAGTCAATGGGCATTCTTGGTCCTCTTGACATGGCTATCGAGGCAGCTGCCGAGGCTGTCACTCTGAACTCCGACATTGTGATTTTCGCCAATGGCACCGATACGCCCGATTACCGTTCCAAAGCTGACAAGCAATTTGCTGAGAAGTCGTCTGAGTATCTTCGAAGAAGGAACATCAAAGTTGACAATCGTACCATAACCCGCATCACTAGATTACAAGATGGTGGCGCACATGAGAGGGACCCAAGCCTCCCAATGGTACCTGAACATGACCTCTTCAGAGTAGAATTTGACGACTTTGGGCGAATGGAGCGTCAGGTACTCTTCACAGTCTTCGGCAGCGAGCAAAGATCTCCGCTTGGGGAAATGCTCGGGGTCAGTATGGCTAATGGCATGATGCAAGTGGATCGCATAAGCATGCGTACAAATGTGCCTGGCATCTATGCTGTTGGCGATGCGAGTACTGACAAGAGCACCAACGTCTTACATTCACTATATACCGGGAAAATTGCCGTTGTAGATATTAACAGTAAGTCAACTTTCGCTAATGCGGTATCACGAGTCGTTCGGTAGCTGACAATGTCTGAACAGTGGAATTGGAAAGGGAGATAAGCAGGTCGTTAAACTCTCAGGCTCAGGTTGATCCGGGGAAGCAAGTCGGTCACGATGAACGGAAGAAGCTTTGGAGACAGATGAGCGGGCAAGCCGGAGACGTCCTGGACTTGTAGATGTATGGACATCAAACTGGAATTATATGCATACCGTAGATTGAGATTAATGGATTAACCCATCTTATTTCCCGCATAGTCCACCTTCTGGACAAACTCGTGAGCGGACTTTACTGGAGTGAATCTTCTTATCTCAACAGGATACGCTCAATGTCCACGATTTTCAGTACAAAGATGGTAGTATTAATGATCAATGCCGAACACGCACCCTACATGACCATGCATCCAGCGCCCTTGGGCTTCATCCTCTGGCCAGGCGCAAACCCCACGACTTCCATATCATTCGCAGGTCTCCATGTGCGATCTAAAGCCATCGCCCTCTCTATGCGCCGTAGCCCCTCGAGCAGCTGCTCACGAGGAAGTGCAAACGTGATTCGGAACCATCCTCTATCTCTAGCATGAAAGGGCACACCGCTAGCAACAGAAACCTTCGCAGATGCAAAGTTATCCATAAGCTCTGCATCCGAAACCTCTGTTGCTGTCTCCCCACCGAGACGAGTCCATATAAAGACTCCTGCCACTGGGCGATAGAAGGCAAAGCGGTGGAAGGATAAGAAATCCCCAACGAGCTCTGCTGCGTTGCGGAGAAGCATTCTGTTGCGAACGAGGATGTGCTCTAGAACCAAAAGGTCCGAGAAGAGACTGGAGGCAATCACGGACGTGGCATTAGAAACTCGGTACCTGTTCAGAATGGCCATTGCATTGCGAAGCTCGGGGTTCTTCTGTGTCACAAGAAAGCCCTATAAGAGGTTAGTCAAGATAATGCGAGCCGGGGACGATGTTCGTACAAGTCGCAGACCACTACTACCGAGGTCTTTGCTCAATGCGTAGACAACATGTACGCGAGCAGGATTTACTCCAATTCGCTTCATATCAAGAGATAGGACGGAGGTAAACTTTGTCTCTGGAGACTCAAAAACAATTGGCCCTTTTTCAGAAAATGGCTTTGGGGTCTTTGTTTGTTGTGGCTCCCACGCTGACATGCCGTAGATCTCGTCCGCGATGTACTGGATATCTTGCTCCTCGCAGAACTGAAGGATTGCTTCCAGCCAGCTGGTAGGATAGATGTGCCCCGAAGGGTTCATGGGGTTGCAAACAATAATGCCGCGTACGCGACATGTCGCAGCCTCCATAGCCTTGAGATAAAGCTTGATGAGCTGCTCTGGGGATGAGAGCCCAACTGGTATCGTGACTGGTATCAACCGGTCGTCATTGCGCAGATTGCTTGCGATCCCAAAGCCTTCCCAGCATGGCGCGTTAATCAGCATGCCTTCATCAAGCTCGCTGAGTGAAAAGTCAAGACTATCGAGGATGGACCCAGCGCCAGCACCACAGACGATATGGCTGGGAAGGACAGGGCTTCGTGGATTGAAGAACCTGTTAAAGAAAGAGGCCGCGTTCTCGAGAAGATCCGGCGGCCCTCCAAGATTCTTCGAGTAGGAGAGATGCGATGCTTCAAGGTTGTCCGCTATGGCTTTCTTCATGAGTGGAATAAGATCTGGACGGCACAGCCAGTTCTCTGCTGAGTTCATGGCAAGTACGTCCGCTGGCCATACCGGGACAGAGGGAATTTCTTCAGCCAGCCAGTTCAAGCTTTTCTGAGCGCGATGGGAAAGCATTGTGTTGAGAGTATGATGGTGCTGGAGTGTACGCAGTGTAGATGTTTTGGCCTCCGCTGTATTCGGTGGCATCAACCTCTTGGTAGACATATGAGAAGATAGAATAGAGTGATACTCATAATAGGTTGGCCATCCGTTGGAAACAGCAGTCACAGCATACGCATCCGTCTCAGTACACGTTTGATAGCTCTGCGGCCAGACCGCTAGGGAGCGTTTGGCTATCGCCGATCTTCCCTTGTGCTGTATCTGGCGGCCCCTGAGCCCTGACTCAATGTGATAAGGAGATCAACGTCAGGGAGCATGTCTAATATCCCTGGGCTTGATACTGGAATGGCTCATCTCCGGCCAGAGTTTCCATTCTCGAAAGAGCAGGGTATCTGTCTCGACACTAAAGACGGTTTCAAAACAATCCGCGTTATATCTAGCCGTTTTAGATTAGTCACTGACCGCCAGCAGGGCTATGAAAGGTTTATTGAAGCATTCTATTTCCGTGTCTCAGCTCAGCCAGCCCTATGAGCAGACCCATCGCGATCATCTCCTTGTTGGGCACTGGTTCCGTTCCCGCATGGACCTGTTGAGGTGACGATCACCAAAAGCTTGGCTGATTTCCCAACTATTGGCCAATGATCTGTGACAAGGATGTCTCAGTTCGGACCATCGGCCTCAGCATTACCATACCGCGGCAGACGGCTCTGGGCCTATACCCTTGTCGGCCGAGTGAGACAGACACTATCAGCGTCGCCCGCCTCCCCGTAAGGCGGCAATTGTCTCAGTTACTGGTTATCGGTAGTCTGAGTCGGGTGTCGGTCTCTTATCCTCATCATTGGGCCAATCAGCCATTGACAAGTTCGGCATGCAAGGTGCGTATATGCAGGTTTCTCCAAGGAACAGTCTCAGCACCTCCTCTTTGCTTTCACATACCATTTGGGGTCTGACCGCAACTGCACGCTGGAAGGGATGGAACTCAGAAACCGACATTAGTAAAGAAAAAGTGACAATGATCACCGGAGTCTCGGCTCAAATCAATACAAGACTAGTTGGAGGAGAGCGAAACGATAAGCGGCATCACCTTAGGTGGCTTGGTATACCATGAGAAACATGGGTTTCGCTACATGCACGTATGGAGGCGGTAAGACTTTGATGAGCAAGTCAACCTTTTCTTTTTCTGCCCTTACGTCCTGCAGAACCGCGTCATTGGGGTTGGGATAGATGGGGGTCACGAACGAGGAACAAAAATGAACGACTGTTGTTGCGTTCTCGACCGACATTCCGATAATTAAACAAACATAAACCACCTATCTTGAATCTTACTTGCCGCAATCAATCATGAGTGACCAAAAAGAATCTCTTTTCTCTATGACCGATCACGCTGAAGGTACTCTTTCTGACACTATGGCGGCCCATCTCCAAAGTTTCGGAGAGTGGCAGATCCAGAAGGACATCATCTACCTAGACAATGGTGCTTTCGGATCATGTCCAAAGTCCGTCGTCGAGAAGCAGAAAAGCATCCGGCAACGCATTGAAGAAAATCCCCATGAGTTCTTCGAAAGATCATACGTCTCCGGCTTGGAGGCCAGCAGACGCTGCCTGGCCGACTTCCTACACGTCGATTATCGAGACATCTCTCTGCTTCCTGGTGCAACCCACGCCATGAACGTTGTCATTCAGAGTCTGCGATTCGACCCAGATGATGAGATATTGACTACGAACGTCGCGTACAGCTCTGTGCGTATGGCTCTTGACCATGTTGCCAAGAGGGACGGCGCTCATGTCGTTGTCGTCGATGTGCCTCTACTAGTCACAGGCCCCGAAGACGTGATTGAGCGCATCCTTGGTGGTGTCACACCTCGCACGCGTTTTGCAGTCATCGACCACATCCCAAGCCGAACGGGTCTCGTACTTCCAGCAAAACAAATCGTCATGGAGCTTGAGTCCCGCGGTATTGACACCCTGGTCGACGGAGCACATGCGCCTGGCATGATTCAATTGGATCTCGAGGATATCAACGCCGCATACTACGTCGCCAACTGTCACAAATGGATGTGCGCGCCACGAGGAATTGGTTTCCTCCACGTCCGGCGCGATAGCGCCCAGAACATTAAACCGTTGGTGATTGCCAGGTCACCGTATGTCGTTGGAAAGTCCAAGCACTCTGTGCTTGAGCATAGTTTCGGATGGATGGGGACCTATTGCCCCTCGGCAATGCTCTCCCTTCCCTCCGCTATTGATCATCTCAACACAGTGATGCCAGGCGGGTACCGCGACTTGACAAGTCGTAACCATAATCTCGCTATATTAGCCCGCAGGATTGTCTGCAAAGCTATCGGCGTAGACATTCCATGCCCGGACAGTATGATCGCTGCTATGGCGACCATACCACTGCCAGACTCTCCAGGGCCTGAGCAGGAGGGTATGCTTCCCATCCAGCAAGCTCTGTGGAAGGAACATGGCATTGTCATTCCGGTTTACTCTTGGCCTGCATACCCTAAGCGTGTGATCCGTTTATCGGCGCAGGCTTATAATACGTTGGATCAGTACCTCAAGCTAGCCGACTGTTTACGCATCGTGCTGCGCAAAGAACGAACGTCATTGTCGCTTGCCTCTGTTGGTTCAATTGAGTGTCCAACCCCTCCATACACGAGGAGGCAAAGTGACGACTCTGCGTACTCTTCCTCCTCAGAGGGTCACCTAGCATGCGGATGCTCCAGTTCTGGAACCAAGAGCTTGAGTGCGGGACATGGTGTGCCTAGACCGCCGTACCAAGACATTGAGAAACCAACCCTGGCCATGCTCAGTAACCTCGCTGAATCTAGATTGCGGAGGATCTTGCATGGCACATTCTCTTCCGATCCGGTCTCCTTGTATCCCACCGCTGGAGCTTGTGAGGCGGCACTCACCTTGACCAGTGAGACCCAGAAGCATGCGAACCTGGAGACTTCCAAAATGGCCTACATGCTATCTTGCATTCCACGGCGCAGAATTCCACAAATAATGGCTTCCTGTGTATCGCAGCTGCTTGAGACTGAAGACGTAATTGAGAATTGGCCTCTGCGAATGAAAACGCTCAAGAACCAGTCTCAGGTACTCAGTCGAGCAATCATTTTTGAGATGAACGCTCCTAGAGCGCCTGCCAACTTCACAGTCGATCGCAACGAGTTTGTCAGTCGATTTGTGCCGTACGAGACGGAAACCCACGAAGAGAACCTGAGTCTGAAGTTCTGGGGCCGTGCTCTGACAGACTTCACAACCAAGGGAAGATGGTCTTCAGGTCGAATTGCATCGTTCTTACAGATCCATGCGTTTTTGAGGGATCCAGTTTGTGGACTGCGCAACAACTTTGAATCACAGAGAGATAACTTCACGAAACTGCTCAACAACCTCACGAAGGAACTGGAAAAGTCGAGCCCGACTATACGAGAAGATGTCGCAGCGCAGTTGGCAGCCGAGTCTTCATTTCTTTCGCAACCTCTCATAAGTAATGCAAGCTACGTTCATTTTTCGGAGGATCAGCAACTCGTATACTCATACGTTGACATTTCCGATATGGCGCGATCCGAGTTCTCTTGCCCAGAAATTGTCATTGGGATGATCGGCGACATCATCGATTCCCGGTCTAGGGACGGGATCCGTATTGCCCCGATCGCCGTAGCAAAAGTTCATCCCGTTTGTTCAAGCCACGATTCTAGACAAGTCATCATAGATGGTAATAATCGGATTACTACCCTGACCTTCCTCAACTTCGTCTCTATTTACGGACTCTCAAATCTTGCGGAAGCCGAAGATAATTTGCGAGAGTACTGCCGGGACGGAGGATTGGGACCAGTCTATTTTGTCGACTGCTGTGCTGTGCTAGACATGCTGCGGAACAAGACGGTGCATATTTTGAGCCAGCTTCAGACTGGTGTTCATCTGGAACACTTCAAGCATGTCACGCAGGTGCCGTGCCTTGTTACGGAGGAGGCATCTTTCATCACCAAAGTGTTGGTCAATGGAGAGGAGATCGCACAGCCGATTCATCAGTCTATCTTTGCGACAGATGATTTACTTGTAGCATTGCCGGCAAAGATGCAGTGCCATGGGCGAGCGAAGGGGTTCAAGGCTCTTCCAGTTAGGTAGATGACACGTATTTGGGAATCTCTCAGGCTTCAATTGATCATCAACTTCTAAAGTGTCAATCATGTCTTTATGGCGTCTGTTTAGTGTAGATGCTACTTAAAAAATCATCACTCTTTCATGGCCCAGTCCGCAGCAGCGATAGCGTGAAGCTTTGCAGTGTCAAATACCGGCAGCTCACTTCCGGCCTCATCAACCAATAGACCAATCTCGGTACAACCCATGATCAAACACTCGGCACCTTCAGCCTTGAGTCTGCGAATGACGGAGTGATAGTCCTCGCGAGATTTCTCTTCAATGATCCCGTTACAGAGCTCCTGGTAAATGACGTTGTGCACCGTATCTCTGTCGCTATCATCCGGCACAATGACCTTCAGTCCGAATTTCTCGACCAGGCGCTGTTTGTAAAAGTCTTTCTCCATGGTGAAGCGCGTTCCGAGAAGACCGACGGACTTGTAGCCTGCTTTGATGATGGCCTCGGCAGTTGGATCGACGATGTGTATGAGAGGTAGTTGCGATGCGGGTTCGATGCCGTGAGAAACAAAGTGCATTGTGTTGGTGCAGAGGACCAGAGCATCTGCACCAGCGAGCTTCAGTTTGGCCGCTGCATCATTGAGCATCTCGCCAGCTTCGTCCCATTTGCCCGCGTGTTGAAGGGCCTCGATGTTTGCAAAGTCGAAGGAAAACACGATGCACTGGGCAGAGTGAAGGCCGCCTTGGATTTCGCGAACGCGACGATTGATCTCTTGATAGTACGTTGTAGTCGACTCCCAGCTCATGCCGCCGATCAAACCGAGCGTCTTCATTGTGCTTGTTGTTGCTTGGGTTTTTGGTCTTGACACGTGGCTCCTGTGCGATGTTGATCAAGCTGTGAATGCGGTGTAAGAGGGAGGTTTTGCTGCAGCCACTCAAAGCAGATTTGTTATCGCGGTGGCTGACTCATGGTTGGTACGTACTCGAGATTTTGATGACTTGCAAAAATGAATCAATTCCGCCACTGATACCCATTGGATTGAACTGAGACATGGAAATCTTTTTTATCTGTGGGCAACCTTTCAAGTCTCTGCACAAATGCAGCCATGTTTCTCCTGTATTGACATGTGAGTCGCATTCGCTCCACCGACTGGTATGCAGTGGAATCGTGAGCCAGAAGAATAAGGATCGTGCAGCGCCAGAGTTACAGTCTTATATCTATGTCATGATTCTTTTATCTTATCTTTTACTCCAAGAGATTGAATAGAACTTAGCGCCTCACAAGTAGCATAGTGGCTTTGAAGTTCATGGTGATCCCTTGAGGCAGTCCAGGCTGGTAGTATGCATCAACTTCAGCAATATAGCAGCGCGCCTTAAAGGTATGAGTAATTGCAATGTATAGAAAAAGATTCGCGTAGAACAGTCAGACTTGTTACTGAGGTGACAAGGAGTGTATTGAGTTGAACTATCGAATACGGCTGTGCAGACGGAAATGACTGACTGGCTAAACTACCCAAACAACTCGTAGTAACTTCGAATCTCCAACATGTCAACGCGAAAGCAATGTGGCACCTAGGCTAGTCCAACTTGCGGACAAGATAGGGACTCTAAGCACTGACAATCTCACCCATGACAGCCAGAACATTGGCGGATGCGCGAGAGTTCTCAGCGTTGATGGTGAGAACACCGGCGCTCGAGTCCCAAGTGTTGTCGTGAGACCCATTCTCCTCAGAAGAGGAACCAGAAGCTCCGATGCGGAATCCGAAAATACTGATGCCACCGCCACCCTGGACTGTCTTCTTGTAGTCCTGGTCAAAAGCCGTCTTGGCGTCACCGCTGAAGCTGATCTCCATGCTGACACCCTGGGCGACGAGCATCTGCGTAGGACGGACCTTTTGAAACATTGCAGGCGGCTTAGCACCAAGCTTAGCAATGAGACTGTTGACGTCAACATCCCTGTGTAAGGAGTTAGATAATGTCGGCGAAGAAGTAGGCTTGAACTTACCAAGAACCAGGCTCAAATGGAACCGTCTTGTAGTGCTGGATCTTGAGAGAGACCTTGACGTCCTTCGCGTTGGAGCTCATGTTGAAGTTGGTGTGCTCAACACGTCCACCTCCACTGGCATAGAAGTCAAAGACGGGGAAGCGGCTGAAGGAGGCATTTCCCTGAGCTTCAGTGAAGCCGATGTCCTTGAAGGAAGACTGCTGGCCAGTAGAGAGACTGATACCGAACTCATCCGGCTTCTTGTTCGTGAAGCCAATCCAGCCATCTAGCATGGCGGCGTAGCCTGAGATGGAGTACTGAGGCACGTATTGGGTCTCGAGCGGGTCAGGAAGGATGGGTCGTCCAGCAGCATCGTAAGTAACTGACTGAATGCTAGCCTTCATGTTGTATCTGATGGTAATTGGTTAGTTGAATCAGAATTCGTGGAAACCCGGAGCATGAGCACATACCCTTTCAGCTCAGTCAGAGTGTTGGACCCATTAGCGGCACTCTTCATAGCTTCGGCAAGAAGAGCAGAGCCAGCGCCGCCAATAGCATTGGTTTTCATTTGAACTTCATTCGTGGCAGCCTCCCTGTGGTATGGATGTCAGTAAGGACGTCTTCGTGGCTCTCAATGTTGCAAGGGTACGTGCCAGTTTTGGAAGGCAACCAGGTAGGCATTGGCGTTCAGTGGAGCCCACTGAGCGAACGACTTGGGCTTGTCAGGGTTGTCATCGTCCTTGAAGTCCTGCATAGCCTGCTTCTTTGCGTCGTCCAGCTCAGAGCGAAGGATAGCCAATCTCTCCTTAGCCTTGTTGAGTCTGTCCCAGGCATCGGGAGAGTTGTCACCACCAGCGCCCTGTAAAAATCACCATTAGTCAATGAGGAGTAAGTTGGAGTTGAGGAGAAAACTTACGGGAGTGAGGGTCTGCAGGGTCATGTTCAGCGCTTCAGAGTAGCGCGAGACTTTGCTGGCGACGAAGTTGGGGTTGGTAGGATCCAACAGAAAGTCGGCATACTGGTAGATTCCCCAGTTGGTGCAGACAGCGGGAATATCTTTACCACCGGAGATTCCAGCAGTGTTGGCGGCAGCGATGTACACTCTAGTGTTGTCACCAACAGGGCCGCCGACCATGATGTTCTTGACGGTCGAGGCGTAGGCCTTCCAAAAGAGCTGGTTCTCTTCAGACATGTTGCGAGTAGACACTTGTAATTGGGATAAGAAGGGGGGATTAAATTGTGTTTGTGTTTGTGTTTGGTGTTTTTGTAGTGTTTGGTGAACTGTTGAATGAGAGTCAAAACTGGGGAGACCATTGACCTTTATATAAGGAAGACTCTTCCTCAAGACTATTGCAACGTTTATCTCTAATTCTCTTTGTAAGCTAAGGATGCTCGCGGCACGCAGTCCTCAGCTTGGCGAATGCTGTCAGCTGTCTTGAAAACAGTCAGATGGATACGCTATGCGACCTACATGTTGAGTTTGCTATACCAAAAGTCTCGCCAAGAAACGAATATTGCAGCCACAGATGTAAGCACCTTTCTTAAGAGATGCTAGCGTGCTGCCAGTTGCCGTAATGTACGTGTCACAAGATAGGCGGCACAACTGAGAACAACGTACGTTGACTGCCAGTGGCGAGGTCACAACGGCGGGGAAACTGGAGACTAGACACTCTATTGCTAGCTGAAGTGTCCAAACCGGAATCATTTCTCAGGTTCAAATCGCTTGGCTCCTCGGAAGAGCTCCTTTCCGGGAGCTCGCTAATTGACAGCCTGGCTTAGTTCGATGTATCAAACAACTAAGGGAGACTCAAGACAGAGTCTGTAGTGAGCATGTTGCTTCTACTATGGTTTCATAATAATTTAAATCATCCTATACGGTGAACCTACGCATCAAAGTCGATTTGCTGGGATTTATCGATAACCCGTGGTGCAATGAAACTCTCCTTCGCATCAACTATAAAAGATGTTGAGGTCAAAGTCCAGCATAATGCCGTATTTGGAACCCTTACTGATAATATGATAGATGACAGCCACGAGTTGCCACAGCCAGCCACTCTCCGCGACAATAGTAACCGAGCCGCCACTTATCACACACGGCACGTAGCTTCTCAGATAGATCACATAATTGGTGTCATGAGAGGCAACCCAAAATAGACGTTGCTCATTGAGTGTGGTCTCTATTTCTGACTTGCTGCAATTCGAGACAACATTGGGATCCCTACGAAACATGAGTAAACCTCATTCCGATGGACGGTTATAGTCAGCTCCCCCATAGCCTTCTCGGGTTGCTTTTGCCGATTTCAAAAGAAAAGGGTGTATTTAATTTATTATACTATTAATATGTAACTAATGCCTCTCGCTCAGTATTCATTTTCAGAAGTTCCTCCAACTTAAACCCAGATCGACTGAATCAGACTCTGCGCAAGAGCCTACAGTCATCGTCTATCACAACACACAACATGCGGCTCACTGCAACCCTAGCCGCTAGCAAGCGGAACTTCACTCTCTTGGCAAATGGCGGATCAAAACTTGTTTGGAAGGCTTATGCGATTGCATTGCAGGCCCATATGACGACGCAAGACGACCTGGACAACTCTAACAAGGCGATCTTCGTCGCCTCTCCGGGCCTTCTTGATATCCCTGCAGGAGAGTTTGCTCCTCAGCAGATTACCAACGACCACATATTCCGCCGAACCGATTGCCTGCAGAATACCCGATCTCCATTTTACACATCTGATGGAGAAAGCTATTTTGATTCTCGTCGCAAGTATGCGTCTCGCCCCTTGCTCGTAGGGATCATGCAACTCACATGACCCAGGTATCTACAGGCTATACATGACGATGTATGTCTCTTCACACCATTTGTGCGCTCGCAAAGTACTAATGAGAAGCAGGCCATGACTTCATCCGATGTTACTGGCTCGATCTCAAAGCTACGCTCTGAAGTTGAACAGGCGCAGGATAGAAGTGCACAGGCATACTTGAGAGACCTTGATTTGTACAGCAAGAGTGCAATGGTGGCTGGATCTGAGCTCAATAGCTTTGAAGCGTGGGGCGAGAAGTTCGGCATTTATTATGCATGGGCCAAGAGCGAGCAGAGACGGCTCGAATCGGACCACGCCCTTGCTGCCACTAAAACATCAAGCAGTGTTGGGTTGACGTTGGCTGCATTTGATTTGGCACGGGATACCTCAACGCTCAGACTTGGGTAAGCTGACGTTTCTTCAAGCCGTTGCATATCATAACCCTGCAGGGACTAACCGTGCATGACGCTGGCCATAGGAGCAACATGCCATGCTCAAACATGGATATCCCATCTTCAATAGGACGCGCACAGACCCCCCTAGTGGTTTCTGCTGATCAAACCTACTATCGGCCCTTGTACTCAATCAACGGCCTTGACCGAAGAGTTGATTCCTGGGTTGGCGCTCAAGATGGTGGTCGTGAAGAGGTTGAGTTAGATCTCGATCTTGCCAATGCTAAGACTGCTTCTTGGGCAAGCCTTGGGTTCCCCAACCTCGATCGCGATCCTCTCTACGATACCAAAGTGGTTGACACTACCAATCCGGACGTGACCCTCTCACTCAAGGCTGGAGGCATGCAAGCTTTTGATGTTGATCGGGGCTTTTGGTGAGGTCTCAACACCTTCACATTGAACTCACTAATGGTATTGGCCTGCAACAGGGATGTCAGCGCCGCTGCTCGATCTCAGCTGGGCTCGGCTATAGGCAACGAAGGAAGTTCCGGCAAACTCATGAAGATCACCAGAATCTTGTTGGGATACAAAGTGGAGATCAGGATGACATGCGCGGACGGCAAGAAGAGTCAGCTGTCTGACGCTTTGGTCGGCTCGGGTAAAGAGAAGATATTGGGAATGACAACTGACAGGTGTAGCGTGCATGACGATGATGGGCAGGTCGTCGTTGCTAGTGCGCCCAGTGGCTTTCCAACCGTGTTGGCAGTCCTGGGACGTGAGATTTAACTGGGGTAGATGCAGCTGTACTGAGCTACTTACGATCAACATCAAGAAAAGGTAAAGAACTCTCCAGCATAATGTCAATTCAATCCTCTCCAAATTCACTTCAATCAAATATCTCATTATCCTGCTCTCGTAACATTCTCTTAGCAACAGTGACTTCCTTCACCAGCTGTCGCACTTTCGTGTCACGGAGCTATGATGCGGCACTCCACCAACAGAGATGATGGATGCGTCGTTTTATGAGATATCAGATTCAAAATTGCCGTTTATTCCAAGTATATTATCGCATCCTCTAAATACGAAACTAGTGGAAGTTGGCGTCCAAGTAAATAGGAAGCGAAACAGTAGCGCGGCTTGGCAACCGTCCCGCCCCTTCACAACTGGCCCAACATCAACTCATCGCTGTAGCCTACTTTGGCTACCTCATCGAATTAGCAACCATTCATCTACTTATGGGGACGAGATGTTATTTCTCGCTTGCTGGGTATCTTGTGACTACTTGTTATGCAGTTACCATAGGTCACCACTGCGATACACTGCCTACCACGTCAACGGTTTCCTAGCTATCAGTCATGTCCAAGAGAAACGTGCCTTGAATTTAATTTGTCTTTTTATTTTTGGGAATATGAATGTGTCTTGAAGTGGTGGCAATAGCGTGCTTCCTGCCCTGCCACTCAAACCTAGCTCTTGGCCGCAAGTTTAGCCTGGCGATGAAGTTCTCTTGGTGCCTGGCTTCCATTCTTCGAAATGACTCTTGTCCTTGCTCCTCTACTCAAATGCCTTCCATCATCCTCATTTCTGACATAGTATGCTAAATCAGCCGTAGGATCCCACTCAGTCTGAGATAGCCCGTTCCCCAGCCACGCGAACCTATTCCCACTATACTCAAAGTCATAATCCTCGAAGCGAGGTTCTCGCATAGCCTCCAAGTAGTGCAGTGTAGATCCAGGCCATGTGATCGAAGACTGACCCCAGTTCGGCTTGATGTTATGTGAGTGCCGGCAGTTATCAGACCAGACCATCTTCTGAGTAACCTGCGCCATGTAGGTCTTGAAGTCGTAGCATGCTGCTGCCTTCAGACTCATGCTATGCATGCTAGGTTCAGTTTGGTACTTGTCGATGAAAGCACAGACAAAGTCCGCTTGAGCTTCTATGGGGGCGACGACAGGGCCGTTAGAGATTGGGGACCATGGACCGGCGAGGGTGAATGAGTTGGGACACTCAGAGATGCCGACTCCCATGTAGCCAGTGATAGAGGTGCTCCAATCTTCTTGGAGGTTGTGCCCTTTGAAATGGATGGGGTACCGAGGAATGAACGATGTGTCGAAGCCAGTGGCTGCAATGATGACATCGCCTTCATAATGTTGTCCATCGTCGCTTATACAGCCTGTTTCAGTGATCTCTTTGACACCGGAGTAGATCGCTTGGACGTTGTCTTTCTTGAGTGCCTGGACTTTATCAGGCTTGGGCTTCATCAACCTACCACTTGACTTACGTAGAGAAACTGATCCCCAGAAGGTAAAATCCGTTTGCATCCAACCGGGAAGTCGGGAACAAGCTTCTTTTGAACTTCCTCATCAACCACGACCGTCTTCATTTCGCTCTCTAAATGGTCACGAGCTTGCTTCTGAAGAACAGTTCCTTTCATATACATAGCTGGCATTGGGTTAGAAGGAACCTCTCGTAATCAGCGCGACTTACTGAAGAAGCTGTTTAGAGTCCTTTCGTTCTCCAGTCGTAGCTTCATGACTGAATCTGGAACACTGACGAATTTCTCGATCTCCTCCGGAGAGAATTTGCCTTTCTTTGAGTTGACAGAGGGTAGAGTCCAACGAGGTGTTCGAACAAAGACCTTGACGGACTTGACGCGAGGTTGGATGGTAGGTAAAATCTGGACACTCGATGCACCGGACCCTATCAACAGAATATCTTTGCCATCAAGAGATACACTGTTATCCCACTTCGCGCTGTGAAGTTTGGGACCCTTGAACTTCTCGAGTCCTGGCACAGATGGCCACGCTGGCTTGTTCAAATATCCGGTAGCATGAATCAGAATATGGCACCAGTCATCAGTTGTCGTATCAGACTTTAGATCGGTAACTCTGACGTTCCATTGGCCTTTTGGTTGGTCCCAAGAAGTTTCGACGACATGGTGCTCAGTCTTGATATGCTTAAGCAGGTCATACTTGACAGCAAACCCTTCAAAATAATCCTTGATCTCATCTGAGCTGGCGAGAACTGAGGAGAAATCTGCCTTTGGTTCGAAGGAATACGTGTAATTGTGTGAGGGGACATCGCAGGCGCAGCCGGGATAAGTATTCTCATACCAAGTCCCTCCCACTTCTGGATTCTTCTCATAGATCTTATCCTATATCAGTACGACTCTTCCTTGGATATGTTATACGCACAGTTAATGAGTAGTTCTGAAAAGATCTCCTCAGCTTGTAAGCCAAGCAAAGTCCAGAAACGCCAGCGCCAACGCAAATGATCTTGACAAAGCGCTCATTAAAAATCGCCTCTTTCTTGGGTGGATCCATATCTTTCACTGAAATGTCATAAATACTAGAAATTGGAGGAGAATTGATTTCTATCGTGGAAGTCTTCGGGATTATCTGTATTGTATCGAGAATGCAATCGTGGGCTATGTTCTGGGATCGTCTTGGCAGAGGTTTCAAGTTTCTTATAACCCGCAAAGTGAAGCAAATGAGTCATCATTCGGTCTCCTCTTATCACTGTTAATTTTGGGGCAGTTAGTCATTCACTGTGGCATCAAGTTTGTGAGCAGAATGTGTTTTACAGGCGAGACTTGTCGTTAATGGCATGTATTCACCACAAAAAATGTGCTACTTACCCTACGGGTCTTGGCATGCGTCGATCAGTGAAATCTCCGAGACTGCTAAACGCCCGATTAGGATCCATCTTCCGCCACTAAAGCCGCTAGAAAGTAGTGTCTAACATCTATAAGCACTTTGCAGCTGACAAACAATTTTACGTCGCATAGCATACACAATTATAAAGCAAAATCCACATTTGAATTGTCTGTAGGCTAATTTTCGTACGATGAGTCGTTTATCGCTTTTTCAACGCGCGTCAATGAAACGAGATTTGGTTGCTTTTTCTGCTGCATCATGCAAAGGTACCTTGCCCCAGCAATCTAAGCAGAACAGGAAACTGTTTCGCCGGCGTATTCCCCTCCCAATGCCTGGCTGACATGCATATGTCGCCGATGTTTAACCTTGTTTGCTTTTGTCAATTGAGAAATCAGACGGGAACACTTTCCACCTTCTTACTCGGGTCAATCGTATTTCTTGGCTGCCACGAAATCGTACGTCAGGTTACGATACCCTGTCGCTCATTACTCGCGTGGAAACGCTTCGGCGGGCCGCGGTATCCGATGACAGCACATGGGACTTGCAGAGATTTTCCATTGGAGGATGTATACTTGCCCTGGCACTGGAGGAATCTTAACCCCAGTTTGGGTATCACGTAAAAGGGGCACGGTTCAGGAGGGATCGTTAGGAAGTCTCCCCGGAGACAACGATCTCTTTAGTTCGCGGGGACTAATCGAAGTCTCGGGTATATCCGTTTAATTGACTCAGTACGGAGTAGCAAGATTGAAGACCGTTACGGTGCATTTTTAGATCTAAGAAAATCTCAACCAACGCAGACTACCATCGAGGATCTCGCGGCGGCGTATACGTCCCCTGGACTGCCTCAACATCGATACGCTGCTCCACCCTAATACCACTCCGAAACTGACGCGGCTCTTCCGGTAACGAAGGCAGGTCCTTCTGCACGATCTCCTCTTGGCTCTCGGACCGAGAGACCACGTTGGTTATTGAGTAAGGATCATGCACTTTGCTGTTATTCGCGCGCCCAGACCGAAGCTCGTGGCTCTCGAGTCGACTGCCGTTGTAGTGCGGTGTCTGAGAGTTGCCCGTCTTGTCGGTCGCGTAGCCTGCCATGACCCAGAACCGGCGCTTGAGGAGCGGTGTTACCATCGGGGCTTGGCCAACGAAGATGCCGACGCAGTCTTCGCGCATTGACCATAGAGCTGAGACGCCTTTTTGGTTCAACTGACTCGTGTTAGTAAATGCTATTGTAGGGGATTGAGGTCCGGGACTTGCGTTGAAGATGAGGACGAAGCGGAGGATGGCGGCGAACATGCAGAAGAAGCCCAAGCTGAAGAGAAGGAAGAGGCCGAATTTCTTCAGACGATTGGTTTGGATGCCCACCAAGACCTGTAATTTGTTAGTAGATGCCACAGAGTGAACAGTTTCCGTCGTACTGGAATTGGTATAAGCATGATGCAGATATCCGTGACCAAATTGAAGACCAAGATGACGACAAAGAATGTAAGATTCTGCGGAACGCATTGGCCTGTCCAAGTTAGCAAACCGTTCAAAAAGTCTAATGCCTCGATACTAACGTCCTGGATCTGGCCAAACTTGCCAAAGGTGATGGAACGGTCGACACGTCGCGGCCAGCGTAATGATGATAACCACCACTGACAATATCACCACTACCATCAACGGCTTCACAAATCTCTCCGTCCAAAGACCCCTCACAACACGACTGTAAAAGCACAGCATGTTGAACTTGAGCGTCCACAGAATAACCACGTATCCAGTCAACCCAAGCAGAAACATCTGCGAACCATACGCCCACTTCTTACTATCCTCCTCACTCATGTTCTTCCTCTCCTCGAAGGTCAAATCGGAGGTATGGCGGCCCTCGGCGCCTTGGACAAAGACTTGGCCAATTACGGGTGCAGCAGTCCACATTCCCTACCGCGAACCGTTAACGATCGAACACGTCAGTCATGGAATGGAGACTCACAGCGACTGCAATAACGAGGTAATCGTCCCAATCGTAGTTCCTATACCCAACCATTTTCGTGCGACAAAATATGCGCGCCCCGATCATGGCGGTACCGATAACGTAGAGGATCCATATCTCTGCGATTTGACCAGCTAGCGCAGTCATTGTAACGAAAGGAAGAAAATAAAGCTTTAACAAAAAAGAAATAACAACTGCAAGCAGCTGAGCGGGCTAACAAATAAGCATATCAAGGCATGTAAATGAAGGAATGGCAACGTGATCCTTTAGAATTTCTTTTTACATCTTTAAAAAGCAGGAATCGAAACCCCGCGGCATGTTTTCAATTAAGCTTTCTCCCTATAACTCGCCCCCGACGGAAGATAAAACAATTCCATAGCCCAGCAATTAACTACAAGCAGTCAGATCTTTTGCCTTCCCTGTATCTTTATGCCTCGGACCTAAGACACACAATTGTAATATTCCTTTTTCCATTGTTACATCTTGTCTTACGCTCTGGCGAGTCGGTGGATACGCCAAGGTTCTCGATGGAGGGATCCTGGGGTGAGCATCACATGTTTTTAGGCTTTTTATGTCAGGGCCCGCTGGGATGTAACTGTTCTGGTGGGATTGAGATCCCTGGGTTTTGTGAGCTGCAGATGTCAGGGGCATTTCCAGATTCAGATGCTGGGTCTGTTGGTTCTTCTGTATCTTGTGCTACTGATAATGCTTCAGTTATGTCGGCAGTTGATTCGGGAAAAACAGGTCATGGCATGATTGCAACACTCACGACCGGACTTTCAGAAGTAATAGCTGCATGGCAGTATGATAGATCAAATACTCCGTTCCGAATATTGCCCAGATACAGTCATGGCCCGGCTCATGGTGATGCCGTTGACATTGCAGATGCTAAGCCCCCAGTTGAGAGAACAGCCCCCCGCGCATGAAACGACAAACCAACACGCACCGGGCCAACAGTTCTCATTCCCCGTGAGCTCAATATAGAACCAACGCTGTTTCAATCCCCTTAACAAGGAAGGTGACTGCATCGCCGATACTATTTATTCGTCGGCCCGTTCAGACTCAAATCTCCAATGCAATACACTCCATCCTTCTTTTCTTCTTTTCGGCACAGTATTTCCGAAAATGTCCGCCCCCATCCGAGTCGCTGTCACACAGGCTGAGCCTGTCTACCTTGACCTAGCTGCATCTGTGAAGAAAGCATGTGGTCTTATTGCCGAGGCGGCGCAGAACGGGGCCAAGCTTGTTGCCTTCTCCGAGTGCTGGCTACCCGGTTATCCTGCGTGGATCTGGTATGTTTATGTTTCGTTTACAAGATTGGCTTTTGCGTTTTGGCTAATCTCTGTAGGGCTCGATCTGTGGACTTTGAGCTGCAGACGAGATACATTTACAATTCGCTGCCGATTGAGTCTGAGGCCATGGATATGGTTAAAGCAGCTGCCAAGGAAAACTCCATCGCTGTTGCTCTTGGCTTCTCTGAGAAGAGCCCCTCTCATAGCGTGTACATCTCCCAGGCTATCATCTCACCTCAGGGCGAGGTCTTGTTGCACCGAAGGAAGATCAAGCCCACTCACATGGAGCGCACTGTCTTTGGTGATGGTACCGGTGCTGATCTGAACAATGTCGTGGAGGTGGACTTTGGAGCTGAACATGGTAAGATCAAGGTGGGATGCTTCGCATGCTGGGAGCACACGCAACCACTCCTCAAGTATCACAGCATCTCCCAGGGTGAAGTGATCCATATCTCCATGTGGCCACCCATTGATCCCAGCATGGGCGTTAACCATCCTGGTCTGTGGAGCATGACGGCCGATGGGTCCCAGAACCTGTCCCAGACATATGCAATTGAGAGCACCACTTATGTGCTTCACTGCACGTCCGTATGCACACAGAAGGGCATCGACGTTTTGAAGACGCAAGATGGGTTAGCCTGTCGCCAGCCTGGTGGAGGCCATAGTTGCGTTATCGGACCTGATGGTCGTCGCTTGACAGAGCCTTTGGGAGATGGAAAGGCTGATACTGAGGGTATTGTCTATGCTGATTTGGATTTGACAAAGGTTGTAGCGACTCGGGGATTTTTGGACATCGTGGGTCACTACAGCCGCCCGGATCTGCTGTGGCTTGGAGTGGATCGCCAGCCTAAGGAGAATGTCATTGCCAAGCAGTACAAGCCTGCAGTGCAAGAGGAGACAGAAAACACTGTCTATTGATAGACGGATCTAGAGTAGTCAGCGGTTATAAATCGGAGCTAGAATCTCTATGTCAGCCAAATATTACCAAATAGAAGCTAGAGCAGCGAACATCTGCATGAGTCTTACTCATCGCCCATGCTCCATGAAACAATTAGCTCATTGCACTTTTCCGAGCAGCTATCCCAAAACGTCACTCTCTGCCAGTATCGTCTCTTGGCGGCAGAAGTGTGGATTTTATGTCATGCGGGATGAGCTGTTTGTCTTACTGAGACACCGATCTGCTTATCACGCTTGTTCCGAACGGGAACCATGCCGCGATCGGTGAATCAAGGCGGAACCTGGATAGAGACCAATCGTGATCAGTCACGGCAATAATGGCAATGTAAATGACACTGGGGACAACGAGTATTTAGCCCGTATATATTTATTGGTGTCCTTTACCTTTGTTCCCTGGGGGCTGAAGCCTCATTTAAAATCCGAAACTCACCAAGACAATATAAACCACAAGGGCATCTCCCTGGCCATTGATAAAGTCTCCCACAAATTTGAAGAGCCGTATGTCATCATCACTCTTATCAAGATGCCTGGAAAAGTGAATCTCCCAAAACTTGACTCTGGGACCCTCCACCATACCAAGAACAAGGCTAGGGCGGCGGTCGACATCCATCAGCAGTACTGGAACCAAACTGTCGGATCGACGCTAAAAGAATTTCTGTCCAGCGCCGGGTATGACTCCCAAGGTCAATCCCGCATCCTCGACCAGTTCTCGAACCTTGTCGCCCCATCTCTCGGGTCGTCACCCGTGCGGGGAGAGCCAGTATGGAAGAGCTTCATGACAGACAACAACTGCCCAGTGGAACTAAGCTGGGACTTCCATACCGGTAACAGCCAGCCAACAATACGATACTCTATCGAGCCTATCGGTCTTGAGGCAGGAACAGCTGCAGATTTACACAATGACAAAGCTGCTCCAGCGTTCAAAGATCGGGCAAGCGGAGAATTTCCCGATATGGATACGGCCTTGTTCAATCACTTTTACAACTTCTTCAATGGGCGATGGGGTGGCGATAGGCCAGAGGGTCACCGTAGCACTCTGTTCTGGGCATTTGACCTGAAAGAGTCCATTACTACGAACAAGGCATATTTCTTTCCAGGTCTTGTTGCTCACGCAAAGGGCAAGTCAACACTTGAAGTTGTAGCGGATGCCATCGCTTCTGCCCCGGGTTGTCGGCCAGAGAACATCAGCTCTTTCGCTAGCTTCGCTAAATTCGTCCATGAGCGTCAGCACTTGGGCCTTGAAATGGACATGTTGGCATTGGACTTAGTTGCCGTCGAGAAGTCAAGAGTGAAAATATACTTTAGAGACAGGCGAACAGACTTCCGATCGGTCAAAGAGATGATGTCACTGGGCGGCAGGATACATAGCGAAGAGTTTGATGTTGGCATGAGAAATTTGAGGAATCTCTGGGACGCGTTACTAGGGACGAGTGAAGTGTCTGATGATGTTCCCCTACCACAAAACAACCATCGGACAGCTGGAATTCTCTACAACGTCGAGTTCCGCACGAACAGCACGACACCAAAGGTCAAGATCTACATACCTGTCCGGCATTATGCGAAGAACGACTCGCAGATCCTTGAGGCCTTGGGAGACTTTTTGGCAGATCAGACAAGCAAGTTACCAGATGTTGTGATCGATTCACTTTGGACAAAGAGATATTCAGATTGCTTATACAATATTTTGTGAGTACTACGTCGCTTTGCATTACATCAAGCAGAATCATGGCTAATAATCCCAAGCGGAGAGGAGACGCTGTCGAATAGTTTAGGCGTTCACACGTACGTTGGCTGCTCAATACAAAGCGAGGGGGACCTTCGTGTTGTTGCTTATGTTAACCCTCAGCAATAATTGCCCGCGAAAGGGATTGCAAGTACCAGAGTATAGTTAGGGACATTTTAAGTGAGGTAAATCTAAAGAAACTAATCTCCTATCCCTGTAATTGACCGACGCTTGTTATAGATGTTAAACGCTTGTGTTCTGGTTTCTGACATATCAGGGATAGCCAGCTATAACATGAAGCAAGATTGATTGGGACGCTAGTAGTGCTCAAAGCTCCTGGCTATGTCTTTTCAACTGGGCTACCTATTGAATAGAAACGCGTTGTACACTACCATCGATGTTGAAATCGTCCACTAACTCAGTGGGCCATCCAGGAACGGCAATTGAACGGAAATCAGGGTTAGCGGTAGGACTGTTCAAGATTGCGTCCAGATCTCCTTCGCTTGAAATAGGAGATACACGATTGAGTCTGTGTAGTGTCTTCCAAGCCATTGTCTGCTTGATCCGGCATTCTAACCCCTCCCTTGGAATTCTTATCTGCACCGCCAAGCCTTCGGGCCACAATACCTTGGGTTTATGTATCCCAAAACCTTCGGGATGTGGCCACATGTAATAGAGGGCTCTTTGATAAGCCTCATAGTCCTGCCAACGCATACAATGACCTGAAACACTCCTGGTTTCTTTGCCGTCTTCTTCTCGAGGTATATACTTGGATAACAGGTCCACTAGGCGATGTCTGCGTGTAGTGGTCCGACTTAGCCTTTCGCTATTTCGAATGATGGATGTATCCTGGAACGCTTTCTGGCAACTGCAACTCTTCCCTGGACTTGATCCAGAACAAGTCTGTCCAACAAATCGCCACTTATTAACGGGATTGTTCCACCACCTCGAACCTATTGTTACAATCGTTGCGGCTAGAGCCTTTGTGAATGTTACCAAGATATATTTTTCAGCTTCAGTCTGGGGCTTGAGCGATGCAGGAATACAAGCACTCAAGCAAGCCAGGAACCCAGGTTCAAGATTCTTATACTCATTGATCAAACCGATCAGAATGGTCTTGAGTGTGTAATCTGAGGAATGACCATGCCACAGCCTTGCGTTGAAAGAGCTGATTCTCGACGGATTATCGGTCCATATGTTGGTTGATGTATCGTCAGTGTTGATAGCTTCAAGTTGAGTATGTAGTGTGTATCGTAGGCTACTCAGGTGCAAATCCTGATCCTCCAATCCTGCATGTAGAGCATACGGAATCCTATTATCCCCAGATGCGCAATAGGTCTCCCAAGCGTTACATTGTTTTATACTTTCTAGAAGACACAATCTTTGATCTTGAAACGCCACATGTCGGCAGGTGCCCATAAGCTTATAAGTGTTCTTGTCAATCTCAAGAGACATTACTAGGAAGACGGGGGGACCGCTGCCGTCATTCAAGCAGAAAAGATGATCTCGGGCGGGGACAATCAGTTTGTCCAGCGGTAGATTTGACGAAAACACCAAATTCGAGTGGCGACCGGAAATAATGAATGGATACCAACCCTTGATAAATTCAACGTCTTCCATTCTTTGAGGAGAGCTTTGAAACTCGAACAGGTGTATGAGTTTGATGGATAATGCGCCAGTCGATGAGTTAACAGTGGTGCCAAGATACCACGGTGTCCCTCCGTGATGCATTTCATGATCACTAACGATAAGTCGGTAGTTTGCCAATCGCAGTCCATTCTGGGAGGAATCGTAACGAGCGGAAAGTGAAAGATCGGGCATCCATGATGGGAATTTAGAATAGTTGCGTGAACCAGCGGCAAAACGCAAAACACCCAGGTCCCTCAACTCGAGAAGTGTATGTGAAAAAAGCCCAATCACCATTTCCCGAAATGATAATGAATAGTCTGCCCGCAGCACAGAGTCAGCAGAGTTATTGCTTAGCAAGGAGAGTATGCCAAAGACCCTGTCGCGCGGATCAGCGCACTGGCACATCTGTGTTGCTCGAAGGATACGAAGGATATCTGTTGCCTGCAATCTCTCTAGACCAACGTTCTGGAGCCATGGCGCGGCAGTTGAGTTCCAATCCCAGTCGGTATGGGTCTCTATCGATCTCATCGTAGTAGGATCCATCCAATACTCTGAGTCTCCGATCTGAAATGCCACTCTTTTGGCCAAAACGAGCTCTTGTACAACCCAAATGCGGCTAAAGTACCGCCTGCAAAGGATCTCGCGGAAAGAGTCAGGCGATATTCCAGTTGATGCTTGAGAGTTGCCCAGGACTAATTCCTTCTGGGCTGGATAACCTGCTGGAATGGATGTTGCCATGTCTGGGCCGAGGTAAACCACAACTCGGAAACAATTCCTGTACCTTTGTGACATTTTCATCACTTGTGAATCCCTTTCCTCGATGTCGTTCTGATTGATGCAGATGGCGTCAACCCAGACAGCACGAGTGCCTATTGGGGGCCGTAATGACTGCAGCATAGACCAGCAGTTCTGGGTCTGTAAAGCAACATCCCAATAACGTCCAATGTACAACGGTTTGCACTTGGAGCTGTCGCCATTCTCTCCAGCCCACGTGTAGGATGTTGACTCATATTGCGGAGATCGGCCATCCTGATGTGCCACTAGTTCGGCGTGTACAGGGGCATTCTGATCAGTAGAGGGACTCAGAAAGAGTAGCCTGAACTCGTCTTTTCCCAATCTCGAGGCATAGATGGGAGACTGAACAAGCGTTTTGTTGTCTCCCAGTTCGATGACATCTAAGTTTTCCTTATTTTTTGATGGGCCGCCATCAAGCTGTTCAGCTTTTGTAGGCTGCTGTTGGTATTTTACCGAACCAGGCCAACGGAGGTTTAACTGCCCCAGAGGAGGGTCGGGCGGAGGTTGGGTAAAAGAAGGAATAGCCCTTTGCTGATTGATGTACTTTTGTATATCGGGGACACTATCGCATGCCTCACACCGTGGAATTTTCCCAGCAATAACAACTCTTGGACTAGAGCAGGTTTCTTTATGCCAACGAGGCATTTTGATGTCCTTTCGCTTCAAAAATGGGTAGATGTCTGTCTGAATCCTGGTGATAACTACCCCGCCTTTGCAGCCTGATTTTCATGAGGTGGTCCTTGGGCTGTGTTATCTGCAGCGCTGTTTAAGAACCAATAATATCCCTGACATATGAATCTGCCTAATTTGTACTGCGTGGCCTTCTCTTGTACATTCAATCGCTCTGGCTGAGAAAAGGCTCCCGACGTCAGCAAGTTGTCAACTGTCGAGGCAGTCTACGCTCAGAGAATCATCCCATTTGGTCCAGTGCCTTTCCTTTCAACTTTTCCTAGGCTTCATGAAATCTTGATCATACTTAGATACCCAAGCCCAATCGCCAATCCGGTCTTCCTGGACACAAGTGAACAACGTATATGATATAAACTGGCTGAGGCCCAGTGACTGTGGTCCACCAGCTGCCTGGACTATACTCGCTGCCCCATGAATATGTCGTAAAGCCATTTCAATGTTCCCGAGAAGCATCTACACCTGGCTGTGAATATTTGCTTCCATGCACTAGTCGAATGCAGGTTTGAATGGGAGCGCTTACCTCGTCAAATGATAGAACCAAGGCACTCGACACCGATCGAGGATTCATTGAAATCGGCTGCATCGCAACGTCCTTTCGGAGTTTTGCCAGGTGCTCCAATTTATAACGAATAGCGATCTCTTCAAATTTGGCTTTCGACTCCACCACAGACAAATGGCGAGAAGAGGCCAAGAGAAACCCTCTGAGGAATTCGGCATCTTGCGAGGATATGATGATCCAATTATTTCTAACATATTCGTGGTACTGACGTACGGTCCTCGCTATCGGGCAGTGAGCACTTAGATAGGGCATCACGATTTTGATATCTATGTGGTCAATTAACTTACCATTGGCGAGTCACGGGAAGACTGAAGACAGAAGATTGGAATTAAAACTTACAGTGGTCAAACATGAAACATTCATCTGGAGTCAGAGTCGAAATAAAGTTGATGTATGGTGATAACATCGGATGATTGATGTGAAGTTCCGATGGAGATAGAGTCGCTTGGTTGTATGGAAGTAAGGTCTGGTCAAGGGGCTGGCCTATTGGGCTCGAGGGTTTCGGAATTCGCCTTTTCTCTGCTTTTGGAGCATTTTCCATTGCAATTCTTTTTGATTTTCCAGGTCCCCGAAGCTTCCGTGCTCTGGCGTGTGCTACCTGAGCGGAGTACGAACGAGCTTCGCGTTTTGACTCTCGAAGAGCCTCCGGGCCTGCATCATGCACCACTTGAATGAACTTCATTTCGGCAAGTTGGAAGAGTTTTCTCTCACGGGGATGACTTTTCGGCACATCTCACGAGGTATCTGTTTACGTCTTTGTATTTCGGCATTTGTCAGCCTGAGTGATGCAGCTGAATATTGATCCTACTTAATAGGGACTAGCGACTAATTGGATAACTAATCACAAATTCCATCCTCTCTAAACATGATATGGAAGAGCATCCCCAATCTCCGCAAAGATAGCTCCAAGGGCGTCTGCGACATCATCAGGCAGCGGTCCATCCTCAATAGCATCAATATTAGAGTTAAGCTGCTCCACGCTCGAGGCGCCAATGACGATAGCATCACCAAGTTCTTTGCGCAGAGCTCCATGGTGCGCGGTCCACCGAAGGGCCGCAGCATGGCCGCTAATTCCGTGTTGAGAAGCTGCCGCCAGCGCTTTCTCCGTGGCCTCCGTGATGGAGGGTTTGAGATAGCGGTCAGAGTATAGACCCCCAAGGAAAAGCTAATTGATGTGTTAGTATATGCATATGGATAAATGGATGTGTCAACACCTACGGATTGATCAAACCGACCGCCAGGTCGAACGTTCTTATGGTTACCAGCAAAGAATCCAGCTCCAGCGGGACTGAAAGCATAGAAGGCGATGCCGTGTCGTCGCAAGACTGGAAATAGTTCCTTCTCGGCGGACCTTGCAATAGGATTGTACTCTCCTTGATAGACGCTGGGCTTGACGAAGCCGTGTTCCTGACAAATCTTCACGATGGTCTCGACCTCTTGAGCTGTGTGCTTGCTGATACCCCAGTACTTAATCTTTCCTTCTTTGTGAGCCTGATCCATGGCTTCACAGGCTTCTTTGAGGTCAGTCGCCCGGTCGGGCTGATGCAAGTACTCGATATTGATCTGCGGGATTTTCAAGGCATTCAGGGAATCATCGATGTCTTTGAGGATGTTCTCCTTGGAATGAGCCCCGTCGTGGAAAGAGTTGACCTTTGTGTCAATGATGAAGTTCTTCTCAGGAACGTCTCCGATCTTGGGCTCACTTGTGCCGGG
Source organism: Fusarium pseudoanthophilum (assembly GCA_013395995.1). Taxonomy (NCBI): domain Eukaryota; kingdom Fungi; phylum Ascomycota; class Sordariomycetes; order Hypocreales; family Nectriaceae; genus Fusarium; species Fusarium pseudoanthophilum. The sequence continues at coordinate 20,358 of JAAOAR010000525.1, read as the reverse complement.
TGCATGAGGCGAGTAGATGCGTGCAGTGTCAAGCTGAGTATACCCTCGCTTGGTAAAGGCTTCGAGGAACGCAATGACCTCGCTCGGTTCGTGGAAGCGAACCATGGGGTCAGCATTGCCGTCGCCGACCTGTTGGTGAGTGATCAGATATGGGGCAATCTGGAGACTGAAAGAGGGGGGTTTGGCCTACGTTTGCTACTCCTAGCACAATATTGATCTTTGCAGGCTTTGGAGTAGACATTGAAGCTGAGAGAAAATGACTATGAAGCCTATGGGGATTGTAATGGCGCTTAAAGGAGATGGGAGTGGAATGGTTCGTAGTTTGGTTAGTTTGATGGCTTTGTTCTTCCTCTGCCTTGGACATTTGCTGCTCCTTTATACTTCATTTATCTGCTGGAACGCTCGGGAAGTACTCCGGAGTTACTTCTTGGTATTTGATCCTTCCATATTAGGAAACTTCCAGCATATGATAAATTACTAAGCTACTTTACAAAATACGTGCCTTGTCGTGATGCACGTCAGTGCCGAGAAGCCTGGAGTGCGGCCGAATCGTATCACCACTTGGACTATTATTCGCTTACCCACTGAAATTTTGATCCTTCCTTTTCAGGCAAGATCTTCTTCTCAGCAGAAAGGATCCACACCAGCGCTAGTGAGCACTCTTCGTAGTACGAGCCAAAGGGTAGATTGTCAAACTGAGTTTTACTTAGCTTTCACACACGCATGTCAAGGAAAGAAGTACCGCCGCGAAAGGGATGTCAGCATGTAGGAATGCAACATATATTCTATGCTAGATCTAATAATAATACACGAGAAACGAATGTGTAGGTATACAGTCATCTAATACATCGGAAAATGCGAAACAAAGAAAAGATACGTGATGGGATATCTCTATGCATCAAGGGATATAAACGCAGAAACGACAGATGTTAGTAAAGTAGGTCGAAGTGATGGTGATGGCTACCAAGCCAGGCTTAGTTAGTGTAATGGGCGACATAGCCGACTTCCATCATGCTACCATAGCCGTCGCAGGTGTTGCCGTTGGGGTAGCCAGGCTATTGTACTGTCAGTTTATACGTTAAATATGTTGAAGGCTCTGATTCGCTTACCCAAGTACCGCCAACAGCGACGTTGAGGATGAAATACATGGGACTATGGCACAAAGCATTCCACACACCCTCGTTGTTGATCCTCGCACCCGAGATCTGATGGAACTGCTGTCCATCCATGAACCAGGTGATAGTCTCATCTCGCCAGCTGCTCTTGGCGCGGTTGAACTCAATCCTCCAAGTATGCCAATCTTGATTTGGGATACCGATTGTTCCACCAATGCCGGTCCCTTCGTTGCAGATGCCACCAGGGTAAACATCGCAGTGCGTAGTTCCGTATCCGGTCAATTGGCCGTTGACTGTCTCCATGATATCAAGCTCGCCACAAGATGGCCAGCTACCGCCGTTACGGAGGATATTTCCGAGCATCCAGAAAGCAGGCCAGATTCCTTGTTTGTTGTTGGTCGAACAAGAGCCAAATCGCAGGTTGGCCTCGGCTCTTGTGATCTTGCCCGCCTGGGGGGTGAAGACATATTTGCTCTCGACACGGCCGGAAGTCCAGCCCTTGAGAGCGGAAGCATCACGCCATGGGACAAGCTGGAGAGTATCTCCACCGCTTCGTTGGACGTTGCGACTAGATGATGTATAGACCTCGAGTTCCGCGTTGACATCAAGATATCCCGTTATAATGTTCCATCGGCTAGTGTCAGGTAGAGTCCCAGCAGCACCGGTGAAGGGATCCTGCCAGACACGTGTAAAGCCACTGTAGCCTGGAGCATCCCAAGCCAGAGCGGTCGCGGAGAGCGACAAGAGTGCTGTAAGGGGTTGCTTGAAAAACATCTTGAAGGTAGTAAGAAGTACTGGTAAGTAATATTCGGATGAGACTTCTGAGTAGATTGCTAAGAATAAAAATGGTGGCGCTGAAACCGTTCATTCTTATAGGATAGGGGGAAGCATGGCATTTGGTACGTAGTTAGTTATAGTCCCTATCATATTATTCCAGTGCCATGGGTCATATTCATCATGCTAACAGATGCAAGGGCCCGAGATCTCATGGCTCAATGCCGACGGACCTGCATTGACAGCCTCCCGCATGTCATGCTACTAGCGTGTCGATCTAGTGATCGCATCACTTAGTCAAAGTGAAAACTTCAAACCAAGGAACAACTTCAAAAGATTGCTGTTTCTGTTAGACGGAACTCTCTCGTGCTCAAGTATCTCAACACAATGATTCTCCCATCTTCCAGACATGATCCAAAGTATAGTCACCACTCAACCCTCAATGACAAGAATTTTCGCATCCCTCTCCCTATGATCAAGAAGCGTGACCTATCAGAGCGTTACATCAGTCGCTCGCAAATTTCATGCCCTACAACCCTGCTGGGAGGAATATTTCCCGAGAAGGGAAACTAGCCCGGGCTGGTTAGAGTGATTGGCCCGAGGTCCGGGGATGATGCACCAAAACTGGACTAGAGGTCCAGTCATGACCTTCCAATTCCATTCAGGATAATCTGAATGGTCACTTGATTTGCTAGAGCAATTTGTTTCAGCGCGTAGAGACTGTCCAGTTACTGGCGAGACAGGTGACCTCCTCATGAGCATAAGATTAAAAGGCACGAGTCTGCGCGTTTCTCATTAGTACCGGTGGATGATCGCAACTGGCAGGTTACATTGAAGTCATTTGTACACTTGTTCATTTGAGATATGGTGTGAGTTAATCCAGTGTCGTCTTGACGATGAAACCTTTACCCTCCAGGATGTGGCGATAAGCTTAACCTAATCTCGAAAGTCAATTCAGTGTGGTTAAAGTTTATTGCCTGGGTACTATCTGTACATGAAGCGAATACTAGAGTTACTGTTAGTTGGACCTGTCATAAATTTACGATACACCAAGATCATCTAACCAATTCTATGTCAGTCACCTTGGCTCATTTTCATGTCATTACTGGTAGATCGAGTGCTGTAGGGTACTTGAGTCTGGAGTCGTGGCGGGGTTTGACATTTGCTAAGGTAGTACTGACCTTATCGCAATCTATACTTCTTATCGGAGGTGGATGCACCAAAATCGTACTGATATATGGTATCGACCTGTAGCTTTCCCCTCTACTTACGTACAGCACTAAGGCCGCGACTCCGCCATTACCAGGCAGATTCAAGGCTGACAACCGAACCGATCATCCTCGCTTATCGTTATCCTTTGGAGCGTCATCTTACACTGAAACGAGTTTTTAACGCATCTCTTTTACGAAGCTATACAAACATGTCTAGCAACTCGCAATCGCCAGCAGAGGTCACTGGCCCAACAGCATTCTGGATCCTTGCCTCTCTAGCATCAGCAGCAGTAGCTCAACCGTCTGGCAATAGAAGAAGAGAAAACGACATCTTCGGAGGTAATGTCGATATCGTTCGCTCTATCCCCGCTGTTTGTCTCATCGATTCAATCTTCGACTTGTTTGTACTGGCAGGAGGTATTTCCAGATTTCTCTCATCACATCATTCCACTCAACGAACTCGTCGCAACTCACCAAAAGCGACTGGCCTGGTCGTCCGATCGGCCTTGACAATATTTACCGTCCTGCCTCAGACCATCAAAGTCTTTAGTCTCCAGGGCGTACCTGCGACGCAAATTTGTGCTCCCATATTCTTCTTTGGCACTATTACCAAGCTCCTGGTATCCATTTGTGGATGGGAGCTGGAAGGGAACCCCCAAGAGAAGGATAATTCAACCTCAACTGACGTCTTCTTGTCGTCAGTCCTCCAGGCCCCATTTGAGTTCTGGATATGGTTCAATATCAGCCGCCAAGTCTCCTTCAAACTTTCCTCTGATCTAGAAAATCTTTGCGACTGGGTCACGATAGTTGTTAGCTCCTCTATGGTACTGCAGGTCGGAATATGGATCGCGTATCTGCTCGCAAGACGACGCCTAGACCTCTCCAGATCATTGTATATAGTACCTATGCGAGGCTTTTACTTGCTCATGGTGGTCCTTGGGCTTGCAAGACAGCCTTCTTCGAGGAATACATCGCAAGCGACGATCAAGCCGCCACCGAGGTGGATGGATGTATTCAATTATAGTTCGGGTTTAATCATCTGTACCGGCATTGTCAGCATAGCTATCGCCAAGCTATTGGAGTCGATTGGAACTCTTTTAGCATTGGTGTTGTCTCGTGGTAGCTTGGAAGAGGAAGAGAGCGATCAATCGGAGTTACAATCCATCTCGAGTGGAGATAATGTTGAAGAGCAGCATGAGAGTAGGTCCCAGATCTTTGCGGGCAACCCTGGAGCATGGCTGGGACGGATAGGCGTTGCCCCGGATCGATTGGTTGTGCGGGGCCTCAGGCTGGACACGACCGCCAGTACAAGCATTGCGCTGACGGTGTTCAATCTTATCACTACTGTCTTCTACTATCTCGTATACTTTGATGGGACTGGGACGGTAAACCCCAGTTGGACAAGTGTCCTGGGCTAGGGTTAGAAGCTTTGCCTATCTTACAGCGTGCTCTGGACTGTTAGTATAGGGCCAGAGGGTATTACGATGCGCAAATGGAGCAGTGACAGTCTAGCTGAACCGCTGATATACACTCCTATCTCTAAATCAGCCATAAGTTATATAGAAACATGGTTAATCATAATGAGAACAGTAAACATAAGAAAACCGCCCAAGGCACCAAACTACAACCACCATTGACGGTGTTGTATATCCTCTGTTCTTAACTCTGATATCCTCTCATCCTAGAGCGTGTATTCGCTGAAACACGACGCCGAACTCAGTAGTCGGAGGGCTCTCGTCGATGCTCTCGTCGAGGTTCGTATCGTCCTGCAGGCGATCTGTGTGATCTGTTTGAATGGTCTCTCCGCGACCTATCCGAAGGTATTCTGCCTGATCCATCTCGAGATGCACTCGATTCGAAATCCATGAGTCTGACTGACTTAGATCGATGGCCGGCACGGCCATGGATTGCGGTAGCGTAGATACCAGGATGGATGACGGAGAGCAAAATGACTGAGATGGCGATCATACTAGCAAGAGTTTGATGTTAGATAATGGGCTCGTTGAATGAAGGAAAGAGAAGGACTTGACCTACCAGCCATCGAGGATCATGAACTCAACCTCTTGTCGCATCATGTGTCCACCGACGCCACCAGCCAACTCGGGAATACTAGAGCTGTTAAGCGAGGGTGTTTCGATATGCGTATAGGATGATGCTGCTTACCGGTAGATACAACGGGTGAGAACGAGAAGGAATACAATCGTCAGAGAGACCAGAAAAGTGTTGAGGTCTCTTGGTAGATGTCGAAAGACACTTCCACGTTCTCGACGCATACGAAAAGCAAAGTCAGCAGCAAGAATGCCTGCAATGGCCATGACGACAGCTTGGAATGATACACCAAACACCATGACTACCCTACCAACCGTTCCAAGAGAGGGATACTTCTCCGTCATCGACGCCATAACACCACCAACACACTGCGAGAAGAACCCCAGCATATCAGCAGTAACAAACGGCCACGTCCAAAGTCTCGCTGGAAGCTTGGTATACTGTTCCCCAAAGTACTGCACCAAAGCACGAAGCGTCATGTACAGTGCTGCAGCAAGGAACGATGGGCCGACCATGAGAAGCACGAATTGGATTGACGTAGCTGCACCATCCCATGGGTTCTTGGACATGAGAACTCGGCCAGCGTAGCCGCAACATTCGAGCAAACTGCCGATGAGGACGAGGATGGTGTAGCCTTTCCAGAGGCGCCAGTAGCGGATGAGGAAGTAGACTTGGACGAGGGTACAGATGCCGAAGACGACGCCGAAAAAGGCGTTGCCGCCCATGTTGGGGACATAGCCGTAGATGGTGTCCTCGAGGGGACAATCGGGAGAAATCTTCTCACATCGTTCTCTTTGCGTGTTGTTCATCTTAATAGCCAGATACTCGAAGCAGAGTATGAAAAGTGAGTTCAATGAAAAGTTAGAGTCGAGTTTCGTCAGTCGTTGGATAGGATATAATGCTGGCTTGTTCTGAATATTTAGTTCTCAGACTGGAATAACAGAGCTATTTTATCTTGGGCAGTCGATAACAATCGGTAACGGAAATCCCGTTGAACGCATCAATGTGGCAATGAAAACAGGCAAACCGCGTCTCCCTGGAGGGCTGTGCCATTCGACCTTATATCAAACCATCAGACGGCGGCATCGGGATCCCGGATCGTCAAGATTATGCTTAAACTTAGACATAAAGCCACTTGTGCAGGCAGGGCGTCAATTTTTGAGGTCCATGATTGGCTTGTTGGTCGAGCGCCGAGGGCCAGCCATTGGTCAGACGCTGTATCGGGATTCCGAGAGCCTTATCTGAGATGATGTCTACGCGTCCTCATTTTACGGAAACAGAATTGGATACATCATTCCGTGACTGAAAAAGGTCGAAGATTCATGGTAATCTTTATGCGTTGACTATTTGATCGGTTCCAGGGAAGGATGTCGAAGTTAGTGAAGTGTATGCGTTGCAGTTGAGCGCTCGAGCGGGCTTACAGCATGTTCACCTCCCTGGGATAATCAAGAGAAGATCCAGAAGGAGCCAACAAAGGTTTTAACAAGGATAGTAAAATAAACCCTATGAGAAGAAGGAAGCAGGAAGCGCAAGGATTGCGATCTTGTCCGCCCGCCCGGTGTTTTAACCAACATATGGAAACTTGAAAGCTATTGCCCTGTAAGACAAAAGAGAGGGCCGCCTTCCGATTGAACAGTGCATACGGAGTTTGCAGAGTAACTTAAGGCTTTTGCTCCAGCTAGTTGCACAGTGAATCACCAGCATGTATGGAATGTCACTACCAATCAGAAGCTATCGACGGCGTATATGGATGCTATTCTCATGCCGCTAAGATTAATCACTGAGGCCTCCCAAGTATATAAATCACGATCAACTATCATTTCCATAAAGAGGGGCATCTTCTAATTCTCGGTGAAGTAATTTGGAAGAAAACAGAATATAAGTGATGTGCCACATGATAGCTGTAACATATATCTGCGCTAAATGCAGAAGAGTATTAGACACAGAGCGAGATATCAGACGATGCAGACACGCCCGAGCAAGATCACGACGCCACAGATGTGTCAGTCGCTACTCAACACATAGTTCGGAAGACACGGTGCTGAACTGGTGGTATTGTGAGACCTGTGTTGCAGCGTACTATGCAGCGGAGGAAGATAATTATGGGTACCAAGTTTGGTAATGCTGTGATGCAATGTCGATAGTGGTCTAGACCTTGGTAGTAACGTGCAACTCTTTGCAGAAAAAAGACGCAAATAATTGCCGTAGCACAAAGGGCTTCACTGATGCAGCGATCTTTGTTAGACTCAGAATCCATTAAACAGCATACGTTGAGTGATATTTATGTGGATACAAACATATACTCATTCACTTATTGTAAGATTTGGAAACAATACTTTTCAGGCATCAGCACTATCAACTGTTTGTTATTCACGATATTTCTACAAGTATATAAACCTATAGTACTGGAGGTTCGAAGACCATTTCCTCTTAAATCAATCTTCATATACAATCCTCAATATCAAAGTAAAACAACAGAATTAACAGAAAGTACCAACCACTAAATAACACAATGTGTCATATCGTTAACGTCACTTTCCGTTGCTGCCGCTGTCGTTGCATCACCAGATCCAAGCAGGATTATGCAAAATGTGCAGAAAACCCTAACCCTAGTCTGCCCATCTGCCCGCCACACAAATGCACGTCAAGTGAGGTCAACCGGCCAGTCTTTTGGATGGAATGTGACGCGTGCTCTAGAGAATATCAAGCGTGGTATACGGCCCAGCAAGCTGGATTCTACTATGAACCTAACCCTCCATTTGAGATGATCAACCTTTGAAGCTGAATCTTATGACGTCGGAAATGAGAGTTAGTCACGGACTCTCTCGGTGTATAAAAGCAGGCTAGCTAAGACAGGTAGTCAATTTCTTTTCTTTAACTAAACTCACACCAACAGAACGTATTAAATTCTTAAAGTCTACCTTATAAGAAGACAGAAGAGTGAGAAGTGATTTTGAGAATGTGTGTCATTGTTAAATATACTTATACCTGCTCTCGATGTGGCAGAATCACACTTGAAGAGGAGCGTCGCCATTGTTGTGCGCAGGCTATAGCACATGGGAGAGATTGCGACAGGAGCCAATGCGAGAAACGGAGCGCGAACTCGGTGACCCATTGGCAGCAGTGTAGATCCTGCATGGCTGAGTACAACGCATGGTTGGCTGCTCAGCGACAGGGACACTATTATCAGCCTAATCCACCATTCTACTAGTTAAGAGGTAGAATCCTAATCGTACAGAATTCACTGCTTGTCGTCTCGTAAAATCTGCTCTAGCGATGCGTAGATGTTGTTCTGTCGTGATTAAATGAAGCTTAAACCATTCGTATAAAAACTTTTAAAACCCTACCATACTCCGCCCATAACCACCAGCAAACCCAGAACAATTATTCTCTTCTCAAACTACAGACTGAGCATATTCGGGCCCTGGAGCTTACCTCAAACAAAATAAATTGACAATGTGCTACAGGACAACCATATTCTACAAGTGTGAGCGCTGCGATAAAGACCTCGGTTCCGAAGTTGACATTACGAGATGCATGACAGCCCTACAGCAAGGCGTCAGCAGCTGCAGCAATACTACCTCAATGGCGCCCGTCTGGAGAACAAAACCTTGGACCAGTTGCTCAGCATGCACAAGAGAGTTCGATCAATGGCAGGCAGATCTGAGACGGGGATGGCCCGTTCCTGACCCTTATCCTCCATTCCGACGCTACTAACATGATGCTCACAAGAAGTTATAGATCGGTTTCTGGAAGTTCGCCATTAGAAAGTCTCAAAGATGTTTCGATTTGATTAAATCTGTGTTCAAGTGAATGATTGATCATAGAGCTAGTGATATCAGCTGATCTGATATGTTCCCGGTACCAGGCATGTTGCATAGGACCACCGCAAATAATCAAGTACCCTTTTTTCTTTTGAGGTGATACGGTGATGGAAGGAGTCCTGATGATGAGTCATTCGTAGCAGACTAGCTAATACGTGAGTCGTCTTTGCCCATATTCACCACTACTACTCAGTGGAGTTATCTCGATGGCATCACGTATCATTCTCCTAGCATATTGGTCGCTCCAGAGCCGCGCACGGCCAAGTGATGCCAAGACTCGCTAATCACGGACCTTCTGAGTATATATAGATCCTATCATCATTCTTTGAAATCCCTCTTCTCATTTGTAACAAATAAGAATCCCCATTCGCTTAAATCACCTAAGACGCTACAGATATCTGATTTTGATTCTCATCAAACCAAAAAATCTCTCCAATTCCAAGAATCAAGCACCTATATGTGCCGAGTCAAAGACACCCTCCACCTCTGCGAACGCTGCAAATGTCAGCTGAGCTCTAATATCCAAGTCAGGCGATGTCCTGAAGCCAGGGAGAAAGGTATTCATGTTTGCCCAGATGCGAGGTGGACAACACCTTGGGAGATTCTGGAGCCGTATGAGACGTGCGAAACATGTCTTGCGGATTTCTCTCTCTGGAAGTTGCGTGTAGATGAGGGTGATGACGTTCCAAGACCTGATCCACCTTTCCCTGGGTATGAAAACTACGGGAAGTGAGATCCTAGATAGCCTGGAGGAAGAGCCTGCCTTAATATGATGGCTTTCAATATATCAGAACTACAATAATACGAGCGCTTCCTCTCATACATAGTCGCTGATTAATCGACGGTTACCTGTGAAGAGGTTGATTCACTGATAGAAATCAAATTGCTCTGTTATATTTATTGTGTAACATGGGTTACTATTGCTGAGTTGGTCAATCGCATTGAAGTTATGCAATATGGCGCGCCTATACTAGCTAATCCGTTATGTTACACTTTTGATACAATCTTGATTTCATCAGCGTGATTGTGAAACTTGAGTTACATATATAAAGAAAGGTAGCGCTTGATGTAATCAGTGAAACACAAATTCTTCCGTGATACAAACTTCTCATCGCGAATCACTGATGATCTCCAAGTATATCTACTTCAGCAATCTCAGCGCCTGGAACGCTTTCTCTCTTTCGCCAACACTTCCATCACGATCAATATCACTTCAAATAAAAATTATATCGCTAAGCATATCAACGCGCGGATATGTGTGTCTGTGTCACCACTTATTTCCGGTGCTTGCGGTGTGCCCGGGTGATACGTAGCGAGTACAGCACCCAGAGATGCGCGAGAGCAGCTGCGGAGGGCAAATGGCGTTGTAGTCTGGAGGATTGCACCGACGGGACAGTAAATCGTCTTTTTAGATGGCAGGAATGTGATGTGTGTGAGAGGGAGTACGATCGGTGGCAGGCAGCTCTGAGGGCGGGAAGACGCTACTATCCTCACCCACCTTTTGCCTAGAGTAGCAATGCTAGGATGGGCCTTATTTGGGTTTGGCTGTCAGCTCCGGGGAGTAGCCCAAGTCTCTTATGGTAGAGATCAGACATATGGTCTTGATGTAATGTTAGCTAAGTGACAGCTGACCTAATGGGGAGCTTCTCCTATATTATTAGTTCGAATGATATAAGATGTGTTGTTTGACCTGTGGCGAGGCTCTTTCGCTGCATGAAGCCAGCATAGAAAGCCCCGAGGTTTGAGGGCGGGAGAAATCTACAGCTGTTGTCTGCAGCGGCAGCACCAACCTCGAATACATCTGCTCTGGCATTGATGTCATAGCCTCCATATTTATAAACTCCCTGAACAGTAGTACAGTAGATAGCCCGAGCATGTACAGAAATAGAACTTACCGTTTCTGAGCATGTTGTCCTGGCAAAGATCCGAAAGTTCACAAATTACCTGTCTATCGCCGGGATTCTGTAAATTCTGGCCTCATATAAGCTTCTGCCTATCATGTTTGAGACTCTTGGAATGTACCTGAACCGGGCCTTAATAGCTTACTTGCATCGGTCAGCTGTGTTGGGATCTATACCATACGGAAGATTCCAGAGGCTGTGAAGGTAAGACGTCGAGTCTGATGTGCTGTTAACAAGCCATGGCCTTTGGATCATAATGTTTGCTACACTCTGAAATCTACGCAGTCTCCTTGTGAATCACTGATCTTTCCCAAGTATATAAACACGTCATCTTAGCCTCAAGAAGATCTCCTTCTCCTACATCAACACCAAAACCACACTCCATCGAGATTCTTCACCACTATACTACCGATAACCTCTGTTTAAAGTCTTCCATATACCACTAGCTCATCATGTGTTGGCTTACAAACATCACTTACCGCTGCAGACGGTGCCACATGTCGACAGGCGTCGACCTTGAAATCCGTCGATGTGAGAAGGCTCGCAGGGCTAACAAGCAACGTTGTGATCTGAGCAATTGCTCCGAAGTTGATCAGGATAGAAGTTCCACGTTTGATCATTGCGCAACATGTGTGGCTCAATACAATGCCTGGATTGCTTCAGGCAGATCATATACACCAGACCCTCCTTTCTTCTAGCGCCCTGGAAGTAGGACGGCACGCATAGACTTGACTGGAATACGATTGTTGGACTAGGCGCGTAGAGCTTGTTAGAAACCGGCTATGATGATGGGACTTGGTGTCAGGTAGCTGAAATAAAGACCTTAGTATTGCTAGCATTTGAGAACTGTGACATCTAGAAAGTCTTTGATGAATGACGCATAGTGAGTCTGATTATGAAGGAAATGCGATGTCAGCACCCGACTTTCGGAAGACTCGCTCTTGTTATTATTAGTTCGATAGGTGAAACAGCTAGTAGATCAAGGGAGATGTGATGACTTCACTTCGTGTATACGGCTTACTATAGAGCCATCGCTACGGAATACCGTGACAACTGATGTAAAGTATGGGCGTCTCGTACTAGGCGGTCGTCCTCATTTGTCTTTCATTGCCACTTACTTCTGCTTCTGAGGCCGAATGCATCTTTACAGTGTTTCCGGCCAAGCAAGGCAATGATTCAGAATTCCATGCTGTGAGTGAAGTCAACTTCTGTGGTAACACTTCCTGATGTCCATTCACTGAGTCAAGATTTTATTTCTCCAGCTGTATAATAATTCACCGCCGTGCTCTTCAATAGCCACTAGGTCCTTTGATCGAATTTGGGTCATTATCTATGTCATAATCTATCGCGTGTGGCGCCTCACAAAAAGGTGACTATAAAATCCAGCGCTTAGTGTCAACTTATCCCTCTAAGAATACTCTTTTAGCATAGAGACTTCTTATCCACTAACGAAGACATTGTGTTCAAGAACATTACCTACGCCAGTGATAACATGTGTATCCGCGAGATAATATACTGTACTGTCTGCGAGCATACCGAGACTTTGAAGTGGGTATACTGCCCATCATATTTAGGACTCACTACTTCAACGACGTTCCATTCTCCGTTATTGGTGATCAACGGAGAAATGAAGACTACCGTAGGCGGCAGCTTTACTCCTGAGACCTGCCCGAATACAGAATGCCCTAGCAAGAAAAAGGCCGGGGAGGAGGAGACAAAGGAAGTAGAGGAGAAAGTGATAGGGAAACAGCCTGAAGGTGACAAGGAGAATGAGAGGAAAGATGGGAATGACACTGAGGCCTAATTTATTTAACCAGTAGATAGGTAGCAGCTAGTTGATTATTTAGTACCACGATGTAGAGCTAAACTCACGACTTCTGAATGACATAGTATCAGGACTCTTATCCTCTATTAATATAACCACTAGAACCTATTTGAAAAGGCCTTTTTAGTTTATATCTGTTCAGAGCCACTTGTCATCTAATGTATGGCAAGTCTTTGTATAAATTCGGGTCTTTGTTCTCCACAAATGAGCTAAATACTGCCTTTCCTTAATATCTACATAATTTCAATACTGGCCATTAGAACCCCGAAGTGAACAACACCATGTGTATAAAGGATGTCAAGTATTGCACGGCTTGTGGCTATATGGAATTTGTTAGATGGGACTATTGTCAGCCTTATATACGCGGTGCCAATATCCAAGAACGGATAAGCATTCTCAGGGGAGGCGCCCCTTCTTACGAATGGCATCTCAAACCAGGAGTACCGGAATGGAGTGTGTACGTGTTGGTAGTCTTAACAGCTGAGACGTGCCCTAACCTAACATGTCCAAGCAAGAACGGAGAGGGAAAGAAAAAGGAGAAGAACAAAAAGTAGAGGTAGAAGTTTCATATGGCTAAAGAAATATGTTTGGGGTGAGCCTTGCAGGTGCACTTGGTGATGTGACTGGAATGTATTTCGGTACCAGTTTATGCTCATGATATCAGAGTCTCATGATACCATAGCACAGAGCTCTGCTACACCGTGACTAGTTATAGCTAATGGTTTGTCGGCAGCGGAGCCCCATAAATGTTGATAAACGGACCTACGGGGTTTATTTGTGCTTTGTGAGCGGAATTCTGTATGTGAATAGAAGACCTTGTCCGGCGGAGCTCATGACACCACAACGCAGAGGATGTCATTGATTCGTTGTTACTGTTCCGCGACAATATCCTCTTCCAGTTGGTCACGTAGACTGTTGTGTTCCGTGACAAGAATCAAGTTCTTGCCATTCAACATCGTGTACTGAGTCCGCTGCCTCTGAGCTTATCTCTCATTGCATCATGGTGACATATGCTGACAAACTTCAACGATGGAAAGTTCTATAGACTGTACATTTCAATCTATCTCTGCCTAAATAATTCTCAATAAGAGCTTGGTCATAATTTGAGACTATAAAGAGATTACCGCGGTTCATGATCTTTGTCAGGGTGCTATACTAGAGATGAGAGTAAATTGATGGAATGCCACGGCTTAGATGTGTGAGCGCAAAACATTTAACCCCACGTTGAAGCCATATTGGGAAAGAGTTTATGGGCGGTGAAAGGGTGTCTAACTTGACTCAGAAGATGGTAGGCCATGCCTAAGATAAAGGCATGTTGAATGTCGTCATTGCTTATGCTTCTGCTTATGCGCGCGCCTTTCGTCTGTCATGCCCAGAAAATGCGCCCTTCATTTGATGACGATATACTTCGACGTCAACGCCTCTCTGTGTCAATCGCTTCTTATCTATGTATATAATTCTTACCCCTTGGAACGGGAGTAGCCCATACAACTCGAGTCGTCGACCATCATCAAAATGGCCACAAACACGGTCGCAGAGTCCGTAACAACATACAGTATAGGTCCATCACGCCAAGGCGACGCTATTGAGATGTCCTCGTCGAGCCAAAGTCCACTCAACACAACTGAAGATACTGTGAGAAATGAGGAAGAGCCACCAGAGAACGCCACGAGGGCAGTTCCTGATGGTGGATATGGCTGGACAATTGTTGCGTCGTGCTTCACTCTAATTTTCTGGATAAATGGGTACACTACGGCATGGGGAGTGTTGCAGGCTGCTATTGTTCAGTCCCCTCGGCTTCACACCAACATTCGAACTATTACGTTCGTAGGGAGTTTGTATATGGCTTGCACGGTCGCGTTTGGCTTGATATCGGTTAGATTGTCAAGAGAGTATGGTATACGAATCACCAGTCTCGTGGCGACAATCTTTTTCGGATCAGGATTGATCATCACGAGCTTCACCCTCGAGCATCTCGCGGGTCTCTTCTGCATCGCTGGACTACTTGTTGGATTGTCAACATCGCTGCTCTTCACTGCGACAAACACCATGCCCATTCAATGGTTCAGCCGAAAGCTCGGTACAGCTAATGGGATTGTGAAAGCTGGAGGCGGTGTTGGCGCAACTGTGCTTCCTGTGGCAACGCAGGCGATGATCGACAAGGTAGGGCTTCAGTGGACATTTCGAATTCTTGGTGCTTCGATTCTTGTCACTGGAATACCTTGTTCCTATATGCTCACAGAGCTTAGGCGTGGTGGAACAACAACGAGATTCGACTGGTCACAGCTGAAGAGCATGCCTTTCCTGACTCTCACCATGTCTGGCGCTGTGGGAGTCTTCGCTCTCTTCGTGCCACCGTTCTTCTTGCCCGTATTCGCGAGGTCGATTGGTCTCTCTGCTTCGACAGGCGCCGGACTTGTCGCAGGCTTCGGTGCATCCACAGCCGTTGGTCGTCTCTTCGGCGGCTGGATCTGCGATCGCATGGGTGCTTTCAACTCTCTGGCGATTGCAGCTCTCATCAACAGCGTATCCATGCTAGCAATCTGGCCCGTCAGTTCATCGCTCCCACCGCTCTTCGCGTTCGCAATCATCAACGGATGCGCCAACGGGAGCTTCTTTGTTGCACTGCCGACAGCTGTAGCTGCACTTGCCCCTGGGTCAGCTGCTGCGTCTATTAGCCTAATGGCGTCATTCTGGACACCTGGATATCTGATGGGTGCGCCTTTGGCGGGGATTCTGATTGATGCCGCGGGCGCGTCGGAGGCTTCGTCGATTGAGCCGTATAGAGCGGCCATCTTTTACGCGGCTGGTGTGGGGTCTGCTGCAACGTTTCTGATTGTTGTATCGAGGCTTATGTTGAGTAAGAAGTTGATCAAGAGGTTGTAGTTCTGCAGAGGCTTTTGCAAATAATGACACATATCGAATGAGTCCACTGCAGTTGAGGGACGAGCGGTCTCTCTTCTGAGTGCGTCGCGTGGTCCATCCGTGTAGCGCTTGAGGATTTAATTCAGCAAATTTATGACGCGCTCGAGGTCTCTGAATCATTGCCTCCATCGTGCTCAATTCCTCGGCATATCTTCCATCCCCCAATCATCTCCTCTTCCTTTCATGTTCTCACCTCTACAACACCACTTATCTTTAACCAAACGATACAATATCACATTTGCATCCTTTGCGTCTCGATCATCCACCATGACGCCCAGGGGTCGTCCACCTCCCCAATCGAGCCCTGCCAGCATCGATTTGATCAACGGGAATGATCCTAGGACTATCTTATGCAAAGAGATCAGAGAGATGGTTGGAGAGTGGCCTTGGATTTGGTTAGGTGCAGCGGCACCTACTATCATGGATCTGTCGTGGCTCCAAAGTCTCAACCTCCTTCTCGGCCGAGCCGCCATCGTCATGAATCAGGCAAATGACCTGCCAGCTAAGATGCTAAAGGAAATCAAATACACTCTCTTGTGTCTTGCCAGTCGACGCGAGCGCTCTGGTGGAAGAGGTGTGGTTACCAACGAGCACCTCACTAGGGCAATTCACTACTTCGACATTCGTAATCTTATTCACGATGTGAACCAGATCGAGTCAGATGAACCAAGCAATACTCCGAATGGCTTCACTCGCGAGTGGTGGGTTGATGGGAGGTATAATGATAAGTCTGACGCTACTTCACCATCATCTGAGAATCAACGCGAGGCGAGCCCTGCGACAAAAAAGCGCAAGGCCTCAGATGATCCGACCTCTACGTCTCAGAGTGTAAAGGCATGAAAGCTATCTTGAGGTAAGTATCCAACCACACAAGCCTTGAACCACTTCTCTAACGATAGCCAGTCAAACGAGATCGGGTAAACAGCCTTCGAAGTGCCAGCATGTCAACAAGATATTGCCTCTCAGAGCAGAAGCGAGGCAGACTGCTATCGGGTGGCCAAGGGCAAAAGGACATGATTCGACACCGGCAGGTTTATAGGGCGGCTGGTATTTTGGTTCCGGGGTTGAGCTTGTCGCTGGACATTTTGGCAAGGTCTAGCTATCAGTGCACCAAGACCGTGGTCACTTACTCAGTCCCGAATTTCGAAATTCTAATACACTGCTGGTCTTACGCCATTCGCGCTGTCGTGACATACTCTCAGAGCCTCGTTGAAGCCATCGCATACCACGCCGTACATTCATCTCTCATCCATGGCAGTCCTCGTAACAGTTTCCATTCCAACTTCGCAATCAAATCTTAAACCCGTGCTCAGTCCTACCCTCACGATTAGTCTACTCAGTACTTCATCTTTACACCTCAGAGGAATCACATGATAAGTGTCTTAGTCAACTTCAGTCTACTGGATCGGTCTTTGTAGGTCAGATGCGCCCTTCAACGAGTCGAACATTCAGCTGCTTCTGTCAAAAACCCAAGGGACTGCCTTGCTCTGCGTCGCTCGATACAAAATGCCCACCTCGCCAAGAGTTCATTTGCAACAGCTTTGGGTATCGGAGATGCATCATTAAGGCCCCAGGTGTGAGCTACGATGAATTTATCGCCAGTCGTATCCTCAAAGCAACCGTCAACGATCAACCAGAGCATCAAAAGAGCTTATCTTACCAACCACAATTTGAAGCTACAGCACTGCGAGGTTGCGAAGTCCAAGGCACATTTAAAACCATCGCGCGGCCTCGACATCCGACATACCCCCAGAATCTCAGTGAAGCGATCACACATCATCTGACCCGTGGCAGTCCGCGTAACAGTTCCCAATTAAAGTTTGCTGTTTCCGAAGCCCCGAAATAACTGTCATGCAGATCAACGGGCTGTAATTAACGCGAGCGGGGGTCACCCCAGCTGCTAGCGAAGTTTGCGAAGTTCTCTGCATATGCCAATTTGTTTCAAACGCGGCAGATGCTTAGATAGCGCCTAGATAAAACCTTACGCCCCCAAGCTAACAGCACACTTTAGTCCGGCTAAGCCATGCACATGCCCAAAACGGTCAGACTCAGCGCCCAAAGAACGGTGAGAACTCCGACGATCTTAAATTTATGACCAATTATAAGAAGTCTCTGCTTACTGCCTCGTTAGCTTCGTCCTTCATTATTCGTATTTTGTTGGTTATTACCAAATCGCACCGCTTGTTGACACTATCACAGACGTCATTGCGTACCGTGCCAGGCTGGCTTTGGAAAGTCGCTAGGCCCCTTTCTTCAGGTGATACTTTAGTGCTCACGCCGTGTCATCCGGGCTGAAAGCTTGTTGGGTGACAATGCACCTCGGAGGGCCTGGACTGCCTGGCTCCCAATGCGACGTGCCGCATCATGCTGAAGTATATATAGCAATTGAGCTTTGCCTTGGATCTCGTTCTTGTGAATTGGGGCAGGGTCTGCAAAATGATGTTCAATCTTCTGGCTGTGTTGCCATTGTTGGCTTTGGCAGCTGCCAAATGCAAGGTGCACGATCAGACGTTTACGCCGGATTATGTGCTTGAAGCTACGCTGGAGGACATCAAAGTCAATTGCGAATCTCGTCAATCGGTCGTTTTTAACGGGACTTTTCCGGGACCTACGCTGTATCTCAAAGAAGAACAAACAGTCTGGATCCGTGTGTACAATCGCGTGCCAGACCAGAACTTCACTGTTGTAAGTCCGCTTACACCAATTGACGAAGCGTCAGCTGACAGAGACAGCACTGGCATGGAATAAGCCAACGAGCCGCACCCTTTTCCGACGGTACACCTCTCGTCAGCCAATGGCCCATTCCCGCGAATAACTTCTTCGATTATGAAGTTCGGCCTCAGCGTGGCGATGCGGGAACGTACTTTTATCACTCGCATGTTGGACTGCAGAGCTTGACTGCGCATGGAGTCCTGATCGTCAAAGATGCCGACAAGCCCGAATACAAGTACGACGGGGACCTTGCGCTCATCGTCGCAGATAACTACGATGCGTCCGATGAGACAATTGAAGCGGGTCTTCTCGGAGATCCGTTCAAATGGTCTGGGGAGCCGCAGGCGATTACCATCAATGGCAATTCTGGAAATCAGAGTTTCGATACTGCTTCCGACATTAGCTGCACGCCTCATGTTATTGAAGTCGATCCCGGAAAGACGTATCGCATGCGATTCATTGGCGCAACTGCTTTGTCGATGATCAAGCTTGGAATTGATGGGCACGAGAAACTAACTGTCATCGAAGCTGATGGTTCATATACCAAGCCCGCCAAGGTGGATCACGTTCAGGTTTCGTCCGGCCAGCGCTTCAGCTATCTCCTCAAGACAAAACCTGCAAAAGATGTTTGCCATGGAGACGATTCTCAGTTTTGGGTCCGGTATGAGAGTCGTGATCGACCGAAGCAGATCAGTGGCTACGCTATCCTGAGGTACAAATGTCCCAAGGGGCCAAAGCTACCAAGAACTCTGCCACCCTCCTCACCTGTTGTCTTACCCAACAACACTTACGACTACCTTGAGTACAAGCTCCAGGGACTTTCGGAGTATAACAACAAGGCCTTCCCCCGTTTGGGCGAGGTCACTAGGACGGTGACTATTCAGATCAATCAGGTCCTGACCACTGGACAATATGAGAATGGAACATTGAACGGCACAGTTGCCTGGGCGTAAGTACCATTTTGCATATTTCCCTGTATCTTACTGACCAATCCTCTAGTCAAAATGGTCTTCCATGGAAGGAAAGTGTCCAAGCAGACCACAACCAAGTGCCATATCTCATCCAAGTCTACGAAACAGGCCAGACACCCAACTACACTCTCGCTCTAGAGCACGGCGGTTTTGACCCCAACACAAAAGCCTTCCCAGCCAAGGTCGGTGAAGTCTTGGATATCGTATGGCAGAACAACAACGGTCCTACAGGAGGCTGGGACTTTCACCCGATGCATGTCCACGGCTACCATGTCTATGATCTAGGTTCAGGTAATGGGACTTACGATGCGCAAGAGAACGAGAAGCACTTCAAGAACTTCACGCCTGTTCTTCGAGACTCGACTAATCTGTATCGGTATGCCACCAAGGGCGTCCCTCACCATACAGCTGGTTGGAGAGCATGGAGAATCAAGATTACCGAGGAGAACATCGGAGCTTGGATGATGCACTGTCATATTCTTCAGCATCAGGTCATGGGTATGGCGACGGTTTGGGTATTTGGCGATGCGCGGGAGATCAAGGGCAAGTTCCCTGCTCTGCCGTACTCGCAGGGTTATCTGAACTATGGTGGTAGTGCGTACGGTACTGGTGCTATGTCTCCTGTCGTGAACCACTATTATAGTGATGATGACTAGGGGATGGATTGGAAGATTGGTTTCTGATTCTTGTCACTAGTTGACACGATAGAGCTAGACTCAACTTTTTAGAGTAGAAGTGTGTAATAAGAGATTTATTCATGGGTTACTTCTTATTGTATATAATTAAGAGGTACGCCACAGAGAGAATCAATTTAATCGTATCAGTACCTATTATAAGGAAACCTTTGAATTTTGTAGTCGGGAGAGAGAATAGAAAACAGCATCATCACGATAAATGGGCTAATAAACTGGCCGGCTCGCATTCGCTTGCTGGCTCGAAAGAGGAAATATAAGAGCAAGTCTAACTTGAAACGTTCTAGCACTCCTCAAGCTAAGCCTTGCTCAGCCTGAGGGGCCTTAATCTGTAATGCTTAGCTAATTTGCACTAAAGT
>JAAOAR010000524.1:0-26813 GCA_013395995.1 Fusarium pseudoanthophilum | reverse complement strand
TACTATTAAAGGTAGCTTTTTAATAACTAGCTTAATAGTTTAAGGGATTTTAAGCTAGGTCTATTTTAAATAAGTAATACTTTATAAAACTTTATAAATAAGCTAATAATAAAGCTATAACTCTAGAAAATATTATTAGCAGTTTTTATAATTTAGGAATATAGCTTATTAATATAAAAAAGCCTTTAGTAAAGTTAATAATAACTTTATTTACTATTATTTAAAAAGCCCTTTTAATAACCCCTTAATACTAAAAGGTATTATTTTAAGCTATTTTATATATACTAAAAAATAAGATTAAGCTTTTAATATAGCTTAATACTATAAAAGTTAGGTAAAAAGGGTATAAAAAAGATCTCTATTATTTTAGTATAAAGATAGCTAATAAGCTAAACTAATTATATATTAAAAATACTATAAAAAAGTAAAAGATCTTATAATTAAAGCTTAAAATAGAGTTATATAAGCTATAGAAGTAATATACTATAGTTTAGTTACTGTAAGCCTATTATCTAGGTCTTAAAGAGATTTATAAGTTATAGGAGTATAAGTTAAAGAGATAAAGGAAGAAATATAAAAAAGATATTAAAAAAAAGAAATTTAAAAAAAAGAATAATACTATTATAATCCCTAATAATAATAGATTATAAATTTATTTTATATTATTTAATTTATATATTAATTAATAAAGATATTATTAATTAAAGTTATTATAATATTGTAGGCAAGGTGTGTGGAGACTGGGTCTACGTGATAGGTAGGTTACTTACGTTAATTAGTCGCAGCTCTATTATGTACTGAGCCGGTGTCAGTCTTAGCGTGTAAGAGACACCACAGTGCTCCCTTTTGGCCAACACCTTAGGCCACGGGGCCCAGGAGATTGGGGTAAGGTTGTTGGAGTTTATCGATGTTAGTCACTCGTCCAAGGTTGTGGCTGTTCGCGATTCAACATCAGCCACCAGATTACAGTCGCCAACATTCCATCCCTCCATCGCCGTCGACGCGACTTGGCTGGATAGACTTGCTTGTGCGGTTGATTCATCGAAATGGTGACTCAACAGAAGGAGAAAGTCATCGGCGTCATGGCTTTCTATTCTTGCTTGCGGAAACGTGGTCGTCATGACATGCATCGCAGGGACACCCATGGAAGCAATGCTGATCGTAGAAAATACCTGCATTCATCCGGCTCATGCAAGAATAATGCAGGCACCCTTTAGTATAATTCTGCAACAAAGGCATGTAAGTCTTTGTGTCCAACTCACTCTCTGTATGAGTTCCTTTGGCCCTCTCACGGAATCAGCGGGCCCTGTTAGCATTCATCGACAGGGGTAAGGGGTCTCTCCTTTACTGGGAACATCAAGTCATGACAAGCACCAGCAACGGACCAAATTTCCATCATCATGCCCTAATTTCGTCCGGCTGTTGTTAGTGAGCCCTGGTTTGAAAAGGAGGACTGAGACAGGGCATCAAACTTGAATTTCTGGAATATTGTTGTGTGCCTAATTTGACACGTACCTGCGTGATCCAAACTCTTTGTTCGTAAGTGTGTAGGGCTAGAAGCATGAGAGAGGCACGCTCCCGGCGAACCCAAAGCCACCCGTGTTCCAGCTGTGGCATCCCGTGCGTATCGCAATGGGGGGGTGTTTCTAAAACTGTATCCAAGGCGTGGGCACACCTGCGACTGTTCCCGTGGTACTGTTTTTGAGATATTGTTCATACGGTCCTCTCTTTGGCTTGGCCATTTGTGCAATCGCTTCATATCAAGACTCGTCTCCCTTGTGACCGCGCGGGCGCCTGGTGCTGGCGTTATTTGTGGTGAATAACCACACTGCCATCAAGTTTACCGGCTTGACCGAAGTACTCATGTATTCACTTGAAAGCCATACCAGTATCCCACCCACTATCTGCATTCGCAAGTTGTTCCTTGGCCAATCCCACGTAATCATATCCATTCTCGGAGCCTTCGTATTGATGTCGATGGCTGTGTCCAACTTCGTACATAGATGCATTCGCGTACTTTCTCCATTTGCAAATCAAGGCAATTTGTTGTGTCAGATGTACTGGAATTTGAGTACTAACACATCATCTAAGGAAGCCATCCTTGATGTGTTACCGTCACGTTGCCAAGGTCCTTTTCTGTGATTGGACTCACGATGCCGTCAGTATTACCGACTCAAGTTCGTCACTTTTCTAGATGCCGGTATCGTCGTCCAACAGCGAGTCTGCTTCAGATAGTGGAGGCACCGACCAGCCGATGGATCACGGCGACAAAGCCTCCCCCCTCTTGATGTTTCATCAAACCAAGGAAAATCATCCTTGGGCGCCAGTGTGACCCGTCATCCATTGATAAAACCCCACGTTGGACAACGCTGCGCCGTGGGCACCTCATAAAAAAGCCTCTTCCCCGCGCACCGATAGGGAAGAACGGAAGGGATGCGGACTCAATCCATCAATCCCGTTGCCCCGCGCTCTTGAAGCCCGAGGCTACGATATCGCGTCGTGCGGGGGCCGGTGGCTCCTGTGCCGTTGGCGATCCCGTTCTATCCCGCTCCGAAGACCTCCACACTGAGTGACCTCGTCCATTCGTTCCCAACCAGGTGGTTGACGCACAAAGCTTCCCTGTCTCGCCTGTCTATTACCGAGTTCAGTAGACTCGTCACTGCCATGCCCTCGGGGTAGAATAAGAAATGACCGGTCCGGTAGCAACACCAATCCAACCTAATTACTTTGCAATTAAATAATAACACCAAATTAAATTAATTATCGTACAATATATATATTTTTGGAATCGCTGAAGCTAGCTCTAATAGCCTGTGCGTTTTCCTTTTAATTTTACGCAATCTTCAAGTCGCTGAGGCATCGAGTGAATAAGGTTATCAATCGACGATTGGGGGATCTCATCCCAACAAGATATCGCGATTTCCTTCAACGACTTCTTATCCTAAATGGAATAACATCTCATCTTGGTTTTCAACATGCCCTAAGAAGCCTCTATTGGTGATAAATCAGGGGATTTGGCGGCGTTGAAGTAATGAAGAAGGCCGTGTCTTTCCTTCTATCGAGATACGCGATTATCTCGACCTGGACCGTGTCTAGAATCGTTGTCTTCCTCTAGAATGAACGTCCGACCTTCTTTAATAAGAGGTCTGACGTGTTTCTCTAATATCTCTTCTTTATAGACTTTCTGAGTCATCTTTCCGTTGGTATTTGAAGGTATCTTATAGAAGACTAAGGGAGACTTGTAACTGACACCGATACAGGCCTAGGTATGAAGCTTCTTGAGATCCTTGTCGTCCGGCTTCTTCCTTTCTTGTAGATTCTTAGGGAAATCCCTCGTCCTGTCATGACGATAGATACGGACCTTTCCCTTGTCATTATAGCCAAAATGGACCTCGTTAGAGAAGAAGACGACGTCCCAGTTCTCTGGCATCGGTCGTATGTCCCTAGTCTTCTGTGTGAAGACTTTTCGACGCGTTGCTAGCTCGGCAGGGACGTATTTGACCTGTTGAGCGATTCTTTTGGATATCTGGCGTCGTTTGAGACCGTGAGACAAGGTCTGTGGATGCATATCTTCAATGCCAGTAGCAGCAGGGATATTTTCAGGACGTAGGCGCTGGGCTTTAAATCCCTTGCAGTCAAAAAGGTGTTTAACTTGATCTATAGCCTCGTCTGTTGCTTTCCTCTTCTTTCCACGTTTATCGGACTTGTTTGGGGCGTTGTGACGCGTTCGGTCTGTATTGTCTTGAATAGCGCGTCGGCTAGACCGCTCTTTGACGCCGTTAAAGTTGAAAATGTCATTTTTCTTGAACGGGATGTCGTGAGCTTCTAAAAAATCGATGGTGCCTCGAATTTGACTCTTAGTAGGTGTATCTAAATGCTTGGAACTAGGCATCTTCAGACGCGGGCTGTAGAGCTGTTTAAAATAATACCCTTTTTGTGGTGTTGTGGATTTTTGGTGTTGTTGTGGGGGTGGAAATACCGGTCATTTCTTATTCGACCCCCTAGCATGCTTACACCACTGTGACTCTTTCGGACATGGTTACAGCTGCAGCTGAGCCAACCCCGCCGCCGCCAAGTACATCTCAACTGAGGGGTGGTTTGATATATATGCCGCCGCCATGTTTCGAGGCCATCGTTGACGATACCCAAATCACATCATTCAGATCGTACGTGTGCATGATCCACCTGCTGATAGGCTCCAAGTCGGATTTGAATCTCACAACTTCACACAAAGGCTCGCGACCCACAAATGAGACAATGGGGGTGTAGGTAGGCTCGTAATGTCGTCAACTTCCAAGGTGGGCAGCTCAACCCTAGATATCTTCGAAGATTGCCCGAGTTCTAAATTGTGAGTGTGGCATCAACTAAGGGTTTACATGCCCTGAATACCGAAAGCCCGAATCTCACGAACCGAAGACAAACTCGCGGCATGCCTAATTGATCAGGTCAGTGACACGATGGGCCGAGTTTGTGTAGCATATGGGACATACCGTTCGTAGTACTCCTAGTTTCTGTTGGGATTGCTCGAATACTTGCTTGTACTGAGCAAGGCTTTCCCGTAAGACGACTTCCTTGTTCGTACGACCTTCGCAGATAGCCTTCATCTTTATTTCCATCTCCTTCCGGAGGAATGGTTTACCAAGGCTGGTTTCGAAGTTCATTCGATCAAAGCCTAGGATTAGAGCCACTCCAAGCTGTGTGGGGACAAAGACTTTCAAGCCGCCTCGGCCACCAGATGATGATGAACCACCGCGTCCACCTCTGGCACCTCGACCGCCACGTCCACGTCCACGACCTCTTGTGGACGTACTTGTGTCCGCATCCTCATCATCTGCCGATGTTTGACCTGATCGGCTGATCGTAGCGACATATTCCCTGTCCTGGATCTTCTGGATATGCTCGGCCATGGTAGCATCTGTGCCGATCCCGTTGGCATCCATGAGAGCGATCAAATCGGCTTCCGTCAGGTAACCAGGCGCTGTAGTCTTCCCTTCTGTCATCATAGCCTCCGTTGGCTGAAAGCGCTCACCTTCTGTGAACTTCGGAAGTTCCACTGTGTTATTCCATTTTTCGTAAATGAACACATCAAGGTAGTTTCTCTCTAGCACAATGACTCCATGAGCATTAAAACGCTCCTCTCCAAATTCGAGCTCAACATCAGTCGCCATACCGTGGGCATCATCTGAGCAGCATGCAAGAAATCTGCGCGCAACATACTCATATAAACGAGCCTCGTCGCGACTCAAGACTGAAGGCGAGGCATATGTGATAGGGTGGATAGGAGGATGTGCTTTGTCGTCATGTCGTCCCTCTCTTGGTTGTTTGAAAGCACCACTGGCAAGATTCTGTGCAAATGGGCCCCATCTCTGATCGCTGGTTTGCTTCTCAACCAGAGCACGGAGATTCATCCCTTTATCGAACCGGTCTGTTTCCGTTCGGGGGTAACTGATGAACCCTTTGTTATATAGACCTTCAGCAATGGTCATGGCCTGCTGTCCGCTCATCTGGAGTAACCTCGTCGCAGCCTTTTGTAGTTCAACGGTTGTCAGAGGCAATGGTTTGAACTTTCGAGTTGGTTTCTGCTGAACTTTGGTCACTGTTGCTGTTTTGGCTGCAAGGCATCTCTCATAGAGAATCACTGTGGACATTCGATCGAACAGCCTGTTCCGTAGCCAGAAGAAATCGACTTTTTTACCGTCTCGGGTGTGCATCAGTTTTATGCTCCAGAACGGCTCAGGAACGAAGTTTTTCACACGAAAGTAACGATCCACGACAAACCCAAGGGTTGGGAACTGGCATGACCCTGAAAAATCAGCAAGATGTCAAGAGGGCGGTGGCCAGGGTACAAACCATAACTCAGAGTCAGCTTCTCCATAGGTCCTCCAAGAGGCCGTAAGTTGTTTGTGAGAAAACGGGTGAATGCATATCCAATACGGAGATCCAGCTCGATTCTTGCAGATACAGCGTGGACCTGCCTCTCATCCAGAGTCGCAAGGTTCTTGGCTGCTGAGATAACATGTCTGTTATTGTTAGTAGGTACCCCATATAATAAGAGGACACGGCAACGTACGCTCGCTCGACATTGCTGAACCTTGCTCGCAAAACTTGGATACCTGGTTTACCCTTTCGAGCGGCTTCGACAATTTCATTGCCGATGTGTTCTCCTTCACGATCACAATCTGTCCAGATTACTAGAGCTTGGGCATATCTTGCTTGGGATTCTAAATTCTGGGCAATTGTCTTCTTGTCCTTTGAAAGGTCAATACTGTTTGCCTCCGGATCAGGATAGAAACTCTTACTTCGCTGATGGTCGTGACAATAGGGGCGGTGAACAATGACTCTGGAGGTGGCTGATACCAGTTTTTGTGAGCTGGAGTAAAGTCGACGTTGGTTAAGTGTCCAGTGACACATGTCATGGTAACAGAGCAATTGCCCAATTGACGACCAAAGTCGAAATCGAACGAGTAGTTCTTGATGTATTTGTTTCTTGTATTGTTCTGTAACTCCGTTAGCGAGAGGTTATTGCTGTTGCGCGTTGGATGGTTTCTACCGTTTCAATACGACCTCCAGAGAGATGTGTAGCCACAGCTTTGGATATAGAGGGCTTCTCAGCCACACAAAGGACTCTCATCTTGGAGGAACACAAGTCTTTGTGACTGTTTTATAACTCTGATGCAATTTCCCCATCAGCCGTGGTGATTAAGGTACAGAAAGCGAGTGGAGAGTTGCCTCAGGCTGCCCGGGAGTGCAGACGAAGTTTTGCCTTGAGGCAAGCACGATCGATGTGCATAACAAACACGGTCAACTAGGCGCGTTTGCAGCAGAAATAATTTGCTGCCATAATCTCTCAACAATAAGATTTCAGCAGCTATTGGAATTGTTTGCCGGTTACCATGATAAACTGTTTGCTGTAGCACCTGTAGCCTCAATATTTACGCCAACGCTCTGAAGCTCATTTCTGATATTCACGGTGAGGAGGGAAACTTGAGGTAGGACCAAGGTTTGACGTTGAAAATTAAGTTCTCCGGGATTAAGCCTCTTCAGTGGCTTATAGGCGGATAACCACTAGCCACAGCGGCTGAATCCGTTTAATCTAGGGGAGTGTCGCCTAGAAGCTTAGTGGTCCCACAGACAAGGCGGGAACCCGGCAACAGAGGTGTCCTTCCATGCTCTGGTCTAAAGTGGTTTCCACCTGGAATCGACATCTATGACGCTATTGAAGCTGTGCATCGCTATAAGTAAGTAATAAACCAGCTGTGCTCCATTCAGGTCGAAATTTCAAAATCTGAGATCAACCATCGTCTCATCAAGATCAAGCATCATGTCTCTCCCACTCGTCAAGTCCATTGAGGACTGCGGCGAGTACGCCAAAACAGTCCAACCTTACATTCCGCAGCTCTACGCTCTCCCTCGACAGATTCTTGACAACATTGCCAGTCCTGATGGGCTGAGGCAGATTTATGTTGATACAAACCCTCTCATCTCAGGCTTTGCCATTTCTATTGCTCTCGGCTTTGTCTTCCTCGTTGTCTCCGAGATCAACAGAAACTACTCTCAAGTTGATCGAATGTGGTCGATTCTCCCAAACTTATACGTCGTCCACCTCTCAGTCTGGGCGCGTCTTGCTGGTATTGCTTCTTCACGTGTTGACCTTATTGCTGCTGCTACAACCCTTTGGAGTGTATGTGTCCTTAAATCTCATTCGTTCAGTCGTCGCTAATGCTGTGTAACAGTGCCGCCTGACATATAATTACTGGCGTAAGGGGGGTTACAATAAAGGATCTGAAGATTATCGATGGTAAGTTGATCGCCCACTCATAACTCTTCAGTCAGCTCATATCATGCAGGGCTATTCTCCAGCAATATGTGCCCCGATTTGTCTGGTTCCTCTTTAACGTCACCTTCATTTCTTTCTACCAGAGCGTTCTGCTCTTCAGCTTCTCATGCGTGCCTGCGTATGCCATTCTCTGTTCTACCAAGTTTGAGCAGGATGTGACCTCTGCCGATATTGTCTTTGCTCTCATCATGGTCGGTCTCGTCTATAGCGAGTGGGTTAGCGATGGTCAGCAGTGGGGTGAGTATTTCGTGTGCTCTGATGTTTAGCAGCCTAACCGTTGCATAGACTACCACGCGGCCAAGCATCAGTACCAGGCCGAGGCCAAGGTCCCCAAGCAGTTCAAGTACTCCCAAGCGGAACTTGACCGTGGCTTCAACACTTCTGGCCTCTGGGCTTACAGCAGACATCCCAACTTTGCTGCAGAGCAAATGATTTGGTTTGTGCTATACCAGTGGAGTTGCTTCGCAACCAAGAACATGTACAGCTACACTTTCACCGGCGCTGCTGCCTTGATCCTCCTCTTCCAGGGTTCAACTTGGCTCACTGAGCTCATCACAGCTGGCAAGTATACTGAGTATCCCTCATATCAGGAACAGGTTGGCATGTTTTTGCCCAAGTCCCTTACCCCCTACAAGACTCCTGGGCCGAAGGTCATTCGGACTAGCGATATTGCTAAGAGGATGGAGAATAAGAAGCAAGCTTAAGTTTGCGCCTAAATACATTGCCTATTGCCCTTCAGTCAAGAGCGCTGACTGCTGGGTTTTGGCCAGCATAAGGCAGTGTCCAATTTCATGATAGAGATAGAGTAGTCAGTTGCATAGTTAGTCTATAATCTATATCATGGTCTATCGTCTATTGCTTCTCTGCCAGTCTAAGATCGCTGAACTTGTCAGCGTAATGAGAGGGCACAGCAATGGCATCGGCCTTCTCCCAGTCTTCCTTCTTGTTCACACCAGTCAGGACATGCAGGGTTCCACCCAGTCGTCCCTCGATACCGAACTTGATATCAGTGTTGAGTCGGTCACCAACCATACAAGTTCGAGAGCGATCGAGCTGGAACTTGCCCTCAACAGCGTCCATCATAGCTTGACTAGGCTTACCGAGGGCCAAGGGCTGCTTTCCTGTGGCGTGTACCACAGGGATATGGCAAGATCCAGCTCCGAGGAAGAAATCGTGGTGCATCGGCAAGGTTGAGTCGACGTTGGTAGCAAGGAAGATAGCTCCCCGCTTGATGTAGTGCATGGCATGGGCATACTTTAGGTAGTTTACGTGGTAATCAAGACCGCAGAGAACTACTCCGACCTCGGGGTCAAGTAGTGAGCCATCAGCAATACCCTTGAAATCGTCATTTGTGATGTCTCGTCGGAACGCCTCATCTGTGCCTCCGATATGAGGAACACCTTCAGAATCAAGTTCGTGCTCGATTCCAGCTTCTCCGATAATGAAGACCTTGCGCTTGTTCTCGGGTAGCTTCAAGATGCGTGAGATGTAGATCGCAGCAGAGTAGCTTGAACCGAACACATCATCCTTCTCACTAGGGATACCAAGGTTGGTGAGTTTCTTTAGGTATTCATCACGAGACTTTGTTGAGTTGTTCGTCACGAAAACGGTTCTCTTTCCTGTGTCGATGTAAGTCTCATTTTCAGATCGTGAGGATAGTAAGCGAACCCTTTGATCTTAGATATTTGATGGTCTCAGGGACTCCTTCATACACATGATCGCCAGACCATAGGACACCTGAATGAGTCAGTTTCTTGTTCAGCTACAAATCATGGTTATGTACCATCGCAATCGAGCAGGAAGACCTATTCATCAGTGTCAGTTGAGGTTCGAGAGGTACACGAGTAAATGACTCACGTCGAATTTGTCGATGAACTCGCTAACAGCAGCAGCATCTCCGCTGATGTATTTTGGTGACGATGCCATATTATCTGGGAAATGGCCAAATAAGGACAATGATTAAATGATCGACAATATGTTCTGTTGGTTGATTCAAGATAACTAGGTCATCAATCATTATCAACAGTCTGACTGACTCGGCCAATTGCTTAGTCATACCCACTTAGGAGTCTCTTGTGATGTAATTCTTCTGGACGTGGAAAGTGTGCGGGTCTACTAATTAAGAAGGTTATCATGGTCGATCATGACGATATATCCATTTTCTCAATTTTTTAATCGCTGGAGTCTTCTTGTGAGAATCAATGTCGGATGAATGATATAGGGTAGCAGGCCATGAAAATACCATCATTTTTGTAGTCTCCCTGATTCACGGTCTATCTTTTTGCTATCGCTGGAGGAGGCAAGACAATCTAAAATGTCGATCTAATTAATAAGAGACTTGGGTAAATTGTTGCAACCTTGGGGTGCTTCTTCCGTGTACGTGAGAAGGAACGTCAATTCTTTCTCAATGTCTCAAGTCTTTGCTCTTTGAGGATACCTACCTAACGTAGGTATGCAAAGTTGAGGCTTATTCATGCATAGGTAACAACCCTGTATCATCTGCATCTCCGACCTCACTTCTGAAGATAACAAAACCGATTAATTGGTTCAAAGCTACTACATAAGAGCCGCGAGCCCGTTCCGTGTGGCGACCGAATTTCCAAAATTGAAATCTTTCCAGCAACCACTTCAGTGACTTTCGATGACCAGAACCGATTTATTATTGGCTCGTCAACTCCGCCCTGAGTAATGGACCACCTTAATCGTCATCGGTGGATTTTCTAGAATTCCACGTTTTGTAACGGAGACTTTTTTTTGACCTGGAGATAACGGGCTACATCCGTCTTCGGTTTACCTTACCTTGTGTTTTTTTTTTTCTTCACTCGCTTACTCCGAAGCGGCGAGATTAGAGTCTCCTTACTAGTCAGCTGGACTTATAGACCGACAAACGTAACCGAATCCGTGGAATACAACATTCATTCACCGCTCTGCTCTGATCTGCCCTGGTCTGGCTGCCTGGTTGCTTCCGTATCAGAGAGTGGCGCCCGTGGACCCTGAAGCTAGGAGACTCTAAGGGTCCCACACCATTTCTGATCGACGATAGGAGTTTCCACTTGGTTCAGAAAGAGAAAGAATTGATAACAGACCCAGATGGATACCTAGGTAATTATAAATATCTACAAAAACCGTGTCGAGCTGCCTTTATCTTGATTGTTGATTTAAAACTTTTCATCATCATCTCGTACAATCTGTGCT
Source organism: Fusarium pseudoanthophilum (assembly GCA_013395995.1). Taxonomy (NCBI): domain Eukaryota; kingdom Fungi; phylum Ascomycota; class Sordariomycetes; order Hypocreales; family Nectriaceae; genus Fusarium; species Fusarium pseudoanthophilum. Next base: position 15,781 of record JAAOAR010000524.1, on the reverse strand, counting down.
GTTATTTTGAGCAAACAAGCGCAAAGTATCCTCCGAAACCAGTCACAAGACCTCGTCACGATATCACAGCTATCAGGATATCTATCCCCTGAAAACCTATATAAAGACTGTTTCACTCATACATTTTTTGGACATACTCATCACACACAAATCATTTAACACTTCGAGACCCAGACCCATTCACATCTCACTCAAATATCTTACAAAATGAATCCCACCGCGCCAACAACCGCAGCTCCTACCTCTGGCAACGCCAACAGCTACTTTAGCATTCACAAGACACAATCCACAGAGACAACTCCTGTGTCAACCCCTGGATTCAAGAGCGAGGAGTTCGACCAAGCTGGACACAAGCTTCCGGCCCTCAACCGCGAGTTCCCTAAGCCTACAGAGGAACTCGACATCCAAAGCATGCTTGATCGTCAACCTGGCCGATGGACCACCAAGGGACAAATCGAGGCCAACCAGCGCCGAGCTCAACATGCCCGCAACGAGGAAGAGATCAAGGCTCAGCGTATGCGAGACTTTGAGAAAGCCAAAGAAGAACTCCGTTCTTCGTGGCGGTTCTAAGTCACCTGCCCCAAACTTCACCCATGGAGGACTTTAAAGCTGTATCGGTTTACACGTTATGAAAGACCAACTGGCGCATTGTTTTCAGGGCTATACCAAGAGTTTAATGATTTACGACACTACGAATAGACATTAGAGATCGGGATTGTACGATTGAGAATACAGGATAGATAGCTTAGACGGAGAAGAGCATTTGCATTTGTAGCAATTTAGAGTTTTAGAATGTTTTCACTTTTGAATAGTGCAATTTCAAGCAAGGTCTGCAACGGACAGAACACGTCCACCAAGAGTGAAACCGTAACCAACAGCAGCAGCAAAAGTGATGAGGTTGAACAAGGATGAAATACCGTGGAGCATGCCAAACTTCTTGTTCAGGGCCTTCATTTGATCACTTTGAGGTCCATCAGCATACCACTCCTTGCCATCTCGCTTGACTATAAATTATTAGCAGTGTCTCAAATCGACCCCGTGAAGATTAACGCACCTTGGCCACGTCGCTGCTTCATAACTTCGACTGTCAAAGGCAAGAAGACAAGCAGATTGACAGCACCAGTCAAGGCCATTACACTGATAGGTAGCAGGGAGTGCCAGCGGGCAAACTCCGATACCAAGCCAGCAGGACCATTTGACAGACCAATCAATGTGTTTCCGGGATAGGTTAAAGCCAGAACACCGGGCAAGACAGTCTGGAGGCCGAAGTAGATGGGGAAGAGCTTCTGCTGGATGGCAGAGAAGCTAGGACGGTCGACCGTCCTGAACATAACGATACCATTGATGAAGGTCTGCTCGGCTGTTAGAATTGATTGGAATGTTTGTAGGCTCGTGAGATACGTACATGGAAGAAAGTCGTTCCAAGTAGAGTTCCATAGCTGCCGTAGGGTTAGCGATGCTTTTCCTTACTGCGATTGACTTCATAAACTCATAGAAACTTACGTAATGATATGGTAAGGAGCCGGCGAGAAGGCCACTGCCTTTGCTGTGCTTGCCATTATTGCAATTATTCACTTGTGAGTGTTTGATGAATTGTATCAGATCCAACTTGCCGAGGCACTGAGGTGTTTCGATAGTCATGATATTACAATTAGTCACGTGATCCTACAAGCTCCATATTGCGTTGCAGTCTCCATGATGAAATGATCTTCATGATTAAAGATATATATGCATGTTTCTTTTTAATTACCCGGTACCTGCTCTTCTCTTACATTTCTGGTGGCTTAATAGACTCATCCAATAAACGGTATTTTATCAGGCATCAGTTGCACGTGATCTCGCGCGTCTTGTCGTGAGAAGGTCGGCAGGAGCTTTGACCCATCAGACGCGATGGGTCACCAACCTTAGTACATCTTGGGGTTGTTCTGCCTAACGATTACAAGGGTTCGGTGTGAGACGTTTCTTTTGGTTGCCATTCATTTAAAAGCGCGACTGGCCTTATGAAAGTGTCTCTCCGTCTTTTCGAATCCCTTTCATCATAGCGAGATTTGATTGACTTCAGACTCTTGAACTCGTCTTCCGTCTTCTGAATTTCTTTCCGTATCACCGGGTTTCATACAAACCTTCTCCATCATCATGGCTGAGAAGGAGGCGACCGTTTTCATATTGGACCTTGGGTCGACTATGGCCCAAACTCACAGTGGAAGATCAGAGTCTGATCTAGAATACAGTATGCAATACGTATGGGACAAAATCATAGACATCGTGGCAGCAAACAGGAAAACGCTATGCGTTGGCGTATTGGGCCTGAGAACAGATGAGACCGACAACAAGCTACAAGACGATGATGGGTATGAGAACATCGCAGTATTGCAGGAGCTGGGACCGATGACAATGTCGTCTCTGAGGAATCTTCAATCACTTGTCAAGCCGAGCAATACATGGTCTGGAGATGCTGTTTCAGCCATTGTGTTGGCTGTTGATATGATCGATACATTCACAAAGAAGCTCAAGTGGAACAGAAAAATCTTCTTGGTCACGGATGGCCAAGGTCCAATGGATGCGGATGACTTGGGTGACATTTCTAAGAAGATGAATGATTCCAACATCCAGCTCACTGTCCTGTAAGTTAAATGGATATCTCAACGGCTCTTTTAACATGATACAGGGGAGTAGACTTTGATGACTCGGAATATGGCTTCAAGGAAGAGGACAAGCCGAGCACAAAGGTTAGTATGACGAGACGCAGTGAGGACTATAGCTAAAAGTTCACAGAAAGAGAATGAGCAAGCATTGAGATCGCTTGTCAATGACTGTCAAGATGGAGTTATTGCGAATATTACAGAGGCCATCGACGAGTTAGATACCCCACGAATCAAGGCAGTGAAGCCTTACAAGACTTATGATGGTCCTCTTACCCTCGGAGACCCCGACAAGTTTCCTGCCGCGTTGAACATCAATGTGGAAAGATATTTCAAGACGAAGCTGGCGCGACCTTTGACTGCAAGCACAGTCGTTGTCAAGTCAGAAGGTGCACCGGATTCTGAACCCACGCAAGTTGACGCTGACGATATGGAGGGAATTGAGTTCTCTGCTGTGAAGCAAGCTCGTTCTTACAAAGTCAATGACCCGGATGCACCAGGAGGAAAACGAGACGTTGAGTTTGATGATCTTGCCAAGGGCTATGAATATGGCCGAACTGCAGTGCATATCAGCGAGTCGGAATACAACATCACCAAGCTTGATACACAAAAGAGCTTCTCAATTGTTGGCTTCATTCCATGCTCCAAGGTACGCCTATCACCGGATATCCTGTCCCTTATAGTGCTGATGGTCTCCAGTACGAGCCTTTCCTTAACCTCGGCGAGACTTGCGTGACAGTCGCGCGTAAGTTCGACGCCAAATCTGCTCTGGCCCTTTCGTCCCTTGTATGGGCCCTCTCGGAACTTGAGTCTTATGCAATCGCCCGAATTGTGACCAAAGATGGCAAAGACCCATTGTTGGTGTTGCTCGCACCTGGCGTGGAGCCAGACATGGAATGCTTGTACGATATTCCGCTGCCATTTGCAGAAGACATCCGAAGCTACCAGTTTCCTCCTTTGGATAAGGTGATCACGGTTACTGGCCAGACCCTTACAACACACAGGCTATTGCCCACGGATGAGCTGAATGATGCGATGAGCGACTATGTCGATGCAATGGACCTGTCGACATACGGATTAGATGACAAGGGGTATGTTCCATGCTATCTTAGACCTTTCGGCAACTGACTCCCGCAGCGAAACAGATGAATATGTCTCCATTGACGAAACTTTCAACCCTACAGTTCACAGGGTAAACCATGCCGTGAAATCACGAGCACTGCACCCAGACAGACCAGTCCCCGACGTTCCTTCCATTTTGTTGCGATTTTCTCACCCCACTGAAGATCTGATTGAAACAGTTCAGAGGAAGGTGGATGCTCTTGTTGAAGCAGCAGATGTCAAGAAAGGTTTGTTATAGTCCTTTCAGTGGTTGCGTGCCATGGCTAACAAAAGGCACCAGTTCCGCCCAAGGCCAAAGGAAAACGTGGCCGAGAAACCGTCAAACCTATTTCTGGTCTTGATGTGGATGCTCTACTGGGCGAAGAGGAGAAGGGCGACATTAGCCCTGATAACGCAGTACCCGAGTTCAAGCAGATGCTTGCTGCAACTGAGGAGCTTTCTCAAATCGAAGAGGCAGCAAAACAGATGGGCGCAATCATCTCTACGTTTGTCACGGAGAGCTTCGGTGATGCCAAATATCAACGTGCTCTGGAATGTCTTGGCGTCATGAGGGAGGAGCTCATCAACCTCGAAGAACCAGGCCTATATAACACTTTCATGCATGACATGAAGAAGCAGCTCATCTCTGGGGCACTTGGAGGCGATAGACGAGACTTCTGGTTTAAGGTCCGATGGGGTCGTCTTGGTCTCATTGATAAGCAGCAGTCAGAGGTGTCTGATGTATCACAAGAAGATGCAGATGAGGTAAGTTCTTCGAATCAGACAATGTAATGTGTACTGACATTGAACAGTTCTACAAATTAAAGTAGGGTAGTCTTGTCATGGCAAATGTATCGGTTGTTTGTAAAAGGGGTGGGCGTTTGTGTACCAATATATTGATTGGCTGATGTGAAGTTTATCCTTCTCATGTAACGGGCCGTGTGCAAGCAGTGGCATTTCATCTACCACCTGCCTAACGAGTTTCTGTTTGACTCAATAAAACCTTCTACTTACCTTACTTTTAATACCTTTTCGGAGTGAATCATAGGGCCTTGGGCGCAAAAATCGAGACTGTGCTTTTCGCTGCCTTTTTATTTATTTATTATCTACCCCTTCGTATCTCCTTCCTTCTAACGCCACCGTCTTTCAACCTTCACATCTACCACAATCCATCTTCTCAACTCAGCAGCAGCACCATCTCTCCATTTCCATCTCACAACAACATTTTTCAACACTGCTCCTCTAGTTGAATTCTCACTATTTCTTCCTTGATTTTTAATTTCATTCCTTCTATTTTCATCTGACATGTCGGCTCTCGATGCCCAGCTAGCCAAACTGCAGCAACTTCTAGGTAACGGTGTGAAGCTGGAGGAGAGACCGAGAGACGAAAAAGAAGACTGCGACGAAACTTCAGACAATTCAGTCGGCGAAGGAGCTGACAACAACTACGGTGAGATGGTCGAGCGTCAGAGACAAGCCACCAGAGAACAGATTTCTCAAACTGTTCAGCAACAAGAGGCCAACACTTATGCTGCCAGACGGCTCGAACTTGCCGAGAAGAAGGAAAAGGCATTTGATAACTCCAAGTTTCGCATCTGTCAGGCGGTCTCCAAGGACTTCACCTTCTGTCCATTCAAAGTTGTGGTCTCGTATCCTGAGCGCTTCGTGGGCAAGGCCAACAAGCCTCGTGTACGTATTACTGTTTTAACAACTCCCCGCAAGCTCACCATTCTACAGACAAAGCCATTTTTCACCAGAATCCTCTTCGAGAAAACCTGGGACTTGTAGGTCAATCTGATCAATGTTGTGTATAGTGCTAACTTGACAAGCTTCTATCTTCATGATCCAGAGGAGCCGGCTAGAGACCCCTACCTTTTGATTCCAACAGCTCAGTTCGAAGTCTTCCTTGAAGAAATCAACCTCGAGCTCGACACTTCACTCAAGATCCCTCCCGGAGTGAACATGGAAAAGTTCTACCTCAAATTCGGCGAACATGGTACCCCACGCCCTCGATACTTGAAACGATCGGAGGAAGAGACATCTCTAGATGCTCGGCCATGGCCCGCTATTGACCAAGATGACATCAAAGGCTTCAAGGCGGCCACTCCAAAACAGCAACTGGCCTGGAAAGCAAAGTTTCGAATTGTCAAGTCTGGGTTTCCACCCAGAAACAGGGCAGATCCTGACAAGGCTGCCAGAAAGAAGAGTCACCGAGAGCGAATGCTTCGCAACACCCAGAGATGTCTTGGTCTTCTGGGAGATCCCGATGGCTATGACGTTGTTTTCATTTGCGTCGATGTTGAGGCCATTGAAAGAAAACCCAACCCCGTCTCTGAAATCGGTATCGCTATCCTCGACACACGAGACACCAAAGGCGTCGATCCTAAGATTGTCGGCCGAGGCTGGTGGCCCCTAATCAAGACTCACCATCTCCGAGTCTATGAGTTTGCTGGTTTGCGAAACTACCAGTTCGTCAAGGGATGCCCTGACGATTTTGACTTTGGGTAAGGACGCCGTCTTCAGACTCCAACGAGCTACTAACTGTGACACAGGACGAGCACATTCCCAACAAATGCAACAGTTGCAGACTCCATCATGGAAATTTTCAACCCGTGGCTTAACGATCAACGAAACATCGTCGTCGTTGGACATGATGTGAAACAGGACATCGCCTACTTCACTGAATTGGGCTTAGACCTAAGATTCCTCGGAGGGCTGGCAGAACCGGTGGACACTCAGGACATTCACCAAGCCTGGCGTGGTTCAACCAATGGACGAAGTCTCGGTGCCGTACTGAACGATCTTGATATCGCCCATAAGCACCTGCACAATGCAGGAAACGACGCGCACTACACACTTTGTGCCATGCTTGGTATTGCACTGGAAGACATTCGGAAGGAAGAAGAGTTGAGCAATAAGATGCTCAACAAGGTTGACTGAAGGATGCTTTCGAAATTCGGAGTGACGGAAGACATGCATCCTGAAAATGCTTCAGGTGAGCAAGTTGGCAATTCCCAGAACGAAATGGGGCCCGAAAGAGGGTACCTGGTATTTCGAGGCAGATGTGAAGTAATATCAGAACAAAAACAGGGGTGAGAAGAGAACGGGTCTTTAGGACCCTTTATTCATACAGCGTCTAGCCTTGATAGCTTTTAACAAAGGCATATACCTTCACCTTGCTCCAAAGAGCTTCCTCTAAACCCAACAAACGCCATCGCTATGGAAACAAGTAGTGTACAATATACACACGCGGCAAGACGCCCACGCTTAGACCCAGTCATTAATGATTCTGATAACGGCTTTGGCGACTGGTTCGTAAATCGAATACCGGACTTGGGGGAGTAATTTTCATGATCGTAATTAACTGTTCTTGTCCAAGAACTCCTTGGCCTCGTTGACTTTGGTCGCAAGGTAGGGGCTGCCGCCTCGGTCGGGATGGTTAAGAAGCATGAGAGTTCGGTGAGCCTTTCGGACCTTGTCCTTGGTGACAGCTCGCTCGCTAGAAGATGTTAGTGGGCTGAGTAGAAAAGGAAGTGGATTACGACGTACTTGAGAGACAGGATCAGAGTAGCCTCCTTCTTGGTCATCTTGGGCTCGAAACCGCCCTTGTAGAAGGCCTTGCCCATGGCTCCAACGCCGCCTCGAGACCGCCTCCATGCGACAAGTCCAGCCCGACCCTGTAAGAGATATTAGTACCCGGAGTCGCTGCCTGGAATCACTGCAAACATACCAAAAAGGCCGCGACGGCAGCGCCAGCACCTATAGCCATAACAGAAGCCATTTTGTAGAGCGATTGCGATTGACAATAAGTTCAGTGACGCAGAGTTATTCGGGATTCGAGATCAGGGCCACTTGATTTTTCCAGCCGGCGCGGACCGGAGGTAGAGGGGCGCGGGGACAAAAGTTTGTCCGGGGTGCAAACCGTTATCGATAAGATAGTTTGAGCAAAAAGTTTTTTGACTGACCGCGGAAAAGAGAAGGCTGTTCAAACCAGTGGGGTGGAAGTTGAATTTGAAGTTGTTTTGGTCTGAAAGACCACCACCCAGGCAAAATGAGGTATGTCTTTATTGCTGAAGGGTTCTGTATCGGATGCTCGTTCTTGCAGAGGTGGAATTCTTGGAGCTCGTTTCCTGCGAGCGCGAGTATCTGTCATATAGCGACTCAAGCTCTACCATAAACTTCAGCTAACAAAATGCTTCAGAATCGAAACCTGTTACTTTTGCAGTCGCCCTGCTTATCCCAGCAAGGGCATCACCTTTGTGCGAAACGATGCCAGAGTCTTTCGCTTCTGTCGCAGCAAATGCCACAAGAACGTACGTCTACAAATCTCAACGTACCTAAAGATCTCGCCGCTGATACAGTTTTACAGTTCAAGATGAAGCGTAACCCTCGCAAGCTGAAGTGGACAAAGGCTTTCCGCAAGGCCGCCGGCAAGGAGATGACTGTCGACTCAACACTGCAGTTCGCCGCCCGCCGCAACGTTCCCGTTCGCTACGACCGAGACCTCATGGCCAAGACCCTCAAGGCCATGGAGCGTGTGTCCGAGATCCGCCAACGCCGTGAGCGCGTCTTCTACAAGAAGCGCATGGCTGGCAAGCGTGAGCGCGAGCTCGCCCTCGCCCGCAAGCTGGTTGCCGAGAACGAGCATCTCCTGCCCCGCATGCGCGGCAGCGAGAAGAAGCGCCTGCGCGACCTGGGCATGACTGAGGAGGAGATCGAGGAGATGGAGCCTGACCGTGAGAAGACCAAGGCCTTCGGTGGCGAGAAGAAGAAGGTCGCCATTGCGCTCGAGGTTGACGAGGATGAGGATGAGGATGAGGAGGGCGACAGCGGCATGTTCGACGATGAAGACGATGAGGACGAGGACGGTGATGAGGATGATGAGATGGACGATATCGATATGGATGCCGATTGAGTGGAAGTCATGGGGGAAAGAATCTGAAAGAGAAAAGTTTTACATGGCAGAGACAGCGAGAGGTCTACGAGACAGGGCGTTATGGGTGTTTTTGATTCGAAGGCATACCACGGCGTTGGGATACTATAGAAAAGCCATTTTTCTTCGTCATGAGTTACACACCGACACCAATTTATTTGCGATGTGACTTTGGCGGGAATGATTGATGTTCCAGTATCCCAAGCCCAAGAAGCCCAAGTTGTTCTTTATCGTTGTCGCTCTACACACTGTTGGTTCCGAAGCTTTTCAGACGGGAATAGGAATGATTGGACGGTTATGTCAAGACCAACGGTTGAGGAGAAAAACAGCTGCTGAGCCGGAACATGCGGGGAACTAGATTAGGAAGACATTGAAGATCAAAATGAGATCTCATGACCCATGCCAAATTAGGTGATTGGAATAAACTGCCGTCTGATAGGACGACGTAAGCAGAACTCTGAGCGTCGCAGTTGCAAGGAGAAGCCTAGCAGAGGCCCTAGACAGACTCTCATGGCGGGCTGAAAGGCCATGTTTTACTTTGCTGGGTTAGTAGCCTGCTTGCCCGGCTGACGATCTCTTATCGAGCCGCTGCATGTCTTAGGCAAAAGGCTTTAATTCGTAACTGGGAAGTGTCCGACCGACACAAGTCAAGGGTCCAATTCCTTCTTTTCTGCCCTTTTTGTTTTCCTTGGTTTTATCTCTACATCTATTCTCTTATTCTCTTATTCTGTGATTTTTGCGTTTGCGAGTAGTGTTTTGTGTTCTTGATTTGCTTGAAGCGAGTAGCCTTGATCGATCTAACCGTGCTCTGGCTGGCTTTGCTACTATGAGTGAAAAGGCGACCATAGAGGTAACGCCTCTCATACGAGGACGACTTCAACAACGACCACGAAAGTCACATTATTCCACCATCTTAGGCCTTTTGGCCGCTGTTTGTCTTATCACATTCTTCCACCGCCGACCTTATCCTTACCCAGTGAACATCGACGATCCAGCAGACAAGCCATGGACTTGGAGCGATGTAAGCATACATACACCACGGATAAGATATCTAAAAGACAGACTAACAAAGAAATTAGGTCAAGCCAAGCCGAAAACTTCATTGGGAACCGTGTTATGAGAACTTTGAGTGTGCAAGACTTGATGTTAGCAGTCCACCATATCTTGCTGTTATATGTGCTGACTTGGACATAGGTCCCAATGGACTGGCTTGCGCCCTCGGATGATAAGAGAGTTGTCCTTGGTGTTATCAAGCTACCGGCCAAGACAAATGACAACCCTGTTTCTCCGCTCTTTGTGAATCCTGGAGTATGATATCTTTGTCCCTGAAGCTTCAGGAGCTGACTTATGGACATAGGGACCTGGCGGATCGGGCGTTAACTTCGTAAGAAAAGAGGGACATATCCTGCAAGCAGCTGTAGGTGACAATCATGTAAGTTGAAAAGTTGGAAACCCAGGCCGAGCTCTATGCTTACAGTTTCAGGACGTTATCAGCTTCGATCCTCGTGGAGGTGAGTTATACCAGTCCTTATCAAGCACCACTGCATCATCTAACACTTCACAGTCGGCGTCTCTACACCTCGAGTTGAATGCTGGGGCTCTTCTCAAAAGAGAAAGCTATGGAGTCTCCAAGACACACCCGTTGCCGACGAACACCCAGGTCTTATCTACGATGCCTATGCCCGAGCATCTGCCTACTCCGGAACTTGTGAGCAGGCTATGGAGGAAACTGGTCTTATGCCGTTCCTCGGTAGTGCATCCATCGCTCGAGACATGCTAGAGGTCCTTGACAAGACAGGTAATGAGAAGCTACGGTACTGGGGTTTCAGCTATGGCACTGTTCTTGGTGGCGTCTTTGCTGGACTATACCCTGAGCGTGTTGAGAGACTGGTCAGCGATGGTAGGTTTACGATATATATGTCGTGGTAGTTCTGACTGACTTGAACCAGGAAACGTTGACTATCACGACTGGTTCAACTTGGATCACGGCAACTTTGTCTCTGACACAGATATGATCTTCGACGGATTCGACAAAGCGTGCCATAAATCCGGGCCCCTCAAATGTGCTTTTTATGCAGACTCGCCAAAAGCCATTGAGGAACGTCGAAGCAATCTCCTCGCCCATCTCAAAAAGTCGCCCGTTCTCGTTCCAGCCTGGACTCACGATTCTGGCCCTGAACTACCTCTCCTCATCACCTATTCCCATCTCCAACGCCTTATCCAAACTTCCATTTATTCTCCGCTAAAAAAGTTTCCTCAACTTGCTCGTGTATTCGCTTCCTTAGAGAAGGGCGATGGAATCCCCTATTATGAGATGGTGATGGAGGGTAAAAACAAGAGCCTCAATGGAGATATGTGCGAACTGGGGGAAACTCCTGCAACTATGCCCCTCGAGACCTCTATGGGGCTCGACGCTTTCCCTGCTATCATGTGTCTGGACTCAAAGCCTGTGACAGAAACAGCACAGGAGATTGCAGAATATTTCGACAGAATCACACACAAGAGTCGTTGGGCGGGAGCAGTCAACTCCAACTTCCGTGTGTCCTGTGTGGGAAGAAAGACAAGACCAAAGTGGAAGTTTACAGATGGTGAATCACCCTTAAGACCCACGACGTGAGATACGAGACTAACTTTGAGAAGCCGACTTTAGGGGCGATACAGCCCATCCAATTCTATACATTGGAAATATGGCAGATAATGTGACGCCTTTACAGAGCGCGTTTAACAACTCTGCCAAGTTCCCCAGCTCAGTTGTTCTCAAGCAGAACTCCTACGGTGTAAGTCTCCTCCTATTTCTGTGTCACTCTGTCTAACTTGAGCCAAGCATTGTTCACTTGCGGCGCCCTCAGCATGCTCCCTTACTTATATACGAGAATACTTCCAGAAGGGCACATTGCCCCCTACTGGTGCCGAGTGTGATTCCGATTATGACCTTTTCGAGATGCCTGGGTTGGAAGAAGATGTGACTGGTTTGGATGAGCTCAGATCGGTTGCGCTCAAGCTGTCAAGAGAGGTTGAGCTTCCCAAGGCTTTCTGAGAAGGTAGAGATTTCCTTGTCCTCACACTTACGAACCTCGGGAAGGTTCAGTGAGGCGAGATGAAGCATTAATTCTATCAAGCGGAGAGTTGTGGACCTGACTAAAGAGATATGAAGACGCCAGATATGAATCAAGAAATTAACTAGTAAAATGAACCCATATGGCTCTAAGACTTCTAACCCCAATCTCGAACGTCCCGCTGCCATTGTCAAGCCTCATTGTTCGTTATGCTTAACATGATGTCCATGATGGGCCTTTTCGGGCATTCTTAGACCCTGATCAACCTCCTCCTTCACCTTCTTGGCCAATTGCTCACCTCTCAATCTTTCTTCTTCTCTCATCCTCTCCTCTTCTTCAAACGAAATAGCATGCTTCCAGTTGCCAGCTCCGCCTCTGCCACCAAGTCCTCCCCTCGCAACGTGATTCTTCTTGAGACTTGCATTCACAGCAGCCGCTGTCTTCTGAGCCATCTCGTCTTGCTCTTTGGCATCTGGTAGCTCCTCTGGATTGACGTAATTGCCGAAGCCACCACGGCCAGCTCGTGATGGGCCGTTGACGGATGGCTGGACTTCTTCTGTGGCTAGGTTCTGTGCTTCAAGATCGGCCTGAGAGTGTGAGATACTGAGCAGATGATTGAGCAAGGTCAGCTTACGTTGGCGGCATCTTCAGGTTTGCTTGATACGAAATTACCGGCACCGCCACGGCCGACTTTGCGATATACGTCCTGATCAGGCATGTTGTGATGTTGTTTATATTGTGTGAGGCTCAGATATGCGCGTCAATTGCTTGGAAACTATGTCGTCGCAGTAACAACAGATTTGGCTTTTACTCTTCCAAAGGAAAGAAAAAGCATAGGAAAAAGTATTTCCCTCACTCTTTAGGTCTCACAAATTATTAAAATACAGTCGTCACTACGCCACTGGCCAGCGTGGGGGGTGGTCTTGTAAGGTACAGTTCTGTTACAAGTGGCCTCAGAAGTGTTACGCATCTCGCTATCTTGACTCTCTTTTCCGTGTGTCAACGCATTTGGACATGGGAAAGGCTCCAGCGCCCGCCGGAAATCGAAACTAACGTTGTTTTAATTAATCTGGGGTACATGAGCTAGGCTGTAGATCTTGCGGCGCGGCTATGTTCCGTCTCCTGTGTGTGACTTTGCTTTAGATACAGGCACAAGAGGCAGCAGACAATATTATAATAATCATTTGTCTTCAGGATATGGTTATCTTTGCTGATTAACACGAGATGTCTCTGGAAAAGCCTCTGATTTCGTTGCTGTGGCTTATGAGCGGGTTGATGTCATGATCGGCGTTTCTTCAGGAACACGGCAGATACCAGGTATGAAGGCTTCTGCCACAGAAGATGGGCCTTCGCTGCTGCCGGCTAGAAATACAAGAGATTTGAAGACCAGAACCCTCTGTAGGTCATTCACTGAAGTACAGAAGCTTCTTACAAAAAGGTGCTCTCACAATTCGAAGCTAGGGCTCCGATATCGGCAATGACTGTTCGTCACCAATTTATGACTATACTCGCGAAACTACAGGCTATAGACCTTATTTGTTGACGAAACTTACGGTGAATTGCAAATAATAACCTTTCTGAGCTCATATCTTCAGATTAGCACGCCATGACTTACCTGAATTTGCATTTCAGGGCAATACGTGGCCTCCATCCACAGCATCCAGTCAAGCCTCATCAATAACTTCACTTACAGCAGACAATAGTCAAGCCACAGAGCTTAATTAGTGAAAAAAAAAAAAGGTTATCGCGTTTCTGGAATAAGAATCAAGGAACCAAGGAATTCGGGTACCCGTCGTAGGGCTCATCGTAGGGCTCGTCGCGGAGGCCTAGGCAGGGTCCCCTCCCAACATTCCTTCGTCCCATGTTCTAAACTGGCCGAGCCCGATAAGCATTGCTGATCTACGGGAGCTGGCAGACTAGACCATGGCATTGGGAACGTCTGTAGCAGTTAATGGTTGACCACAGTGATGGGAATCCTTGTCATGTCTTCGTGTTGGGCTGGATGTGAGGGAGATTCCAAAACACAATGATATGATACCACGTGGACGGAGCTTCCATGTCATGCAGGAACAGCTCAGGAACATAATAACGCCCAACATGCTTACGTTGCCCTTGATTCTTGTAACATGTCAAGTAGCATCGTCTAGGCATCCTTCAAACACTCTTTGTCAGTGTTCCAGTATTAGACTGAGGCATGAATTTCCCCATTCTTATCAAGACGGATACTGAGAGGAATATCCACATTCTCATTAGAATCCCTGTTGTGATGCAAGTGTAAAGCACGCACACCCCTGTGTGTATTGTCGACGCTATATGTGCGAGTCCCGCTCAACCATATCCATATCAGCGGCCGCGTCGTGATAGAGGGGTAACAGTAGGTAATAAATCCAGTGAAGGCGGGGAAAGCCTCGGCGACAGTACAGGACAGCAAATAGGTTCTCATGGAGACGGAGCTTCGGGCTTCACTGCCGCTCTGAACCGACAGCAATAGGCGGCATCATATTCTAAGTGCCGGTGGTACGAGTTAAGCCGCGGTACGGTATGTGCTGTACAAATCGGTCGTCTGTAGTCCGTGACCGCCGTACCGTACCGTACAGTACAGCACTGAGTACGCTGAGTTCCCTTACATAGGAGTGGATTCAAAGGTCCGAATAGGATGATATTCTGGGTCGCCTAGGTCGTTGCAGCTCATCCATCCATATTATACCATCCATGAATAACTCTGTATCATCCACTTTCAACACGCTCAATGTTGCCCTGTAGACCAAGGGTCGTGACCGAACATTCCATCTGCATCGAGCCCTTTTGGATTAGTGTTAGGTCTTCTGCCCCCGGCGAAGAGGTTATTGTTGGGTTGGTGAACTGGACTGAACTGCGTGTTTCTGGCGTATCACAAATCCACCCGGGCCCCAGCTGTCATGAAGCCGGCTAAGCCTCTTGAGTAGAACCATACTCCAATAGGGAAGAGCCTGTGAACCGGGCAGCGGGTCTTGGGAGAGCCGGTCTTTGTTTGGTGCTGGTGCTTGTGCCTTATCAAGCACCCCGGATCGCCATAGTGCAGGCGGCTGGCCAGTGATTTGCATTGCAGAACAGACATCCAGGACGAGAGGGAGCACTGGACTCAGGCCATTGTTGCGCTACAATGCACTCAGATGCAATGCACTGTACTGTACAGCAGGCATTCTCGACGCCCTCGTGCCAATGTCTCAGAGTTGGCCAATGGCCGGCATACTCGCACGGCAGTGAGGGAGTTTTTCTCTTCAATCCTTTGCCTACCTTAGCCAAGACAGGATCGAAGATCGAGATTGGTAAACTGTGGAGGAATGTTTGCTGAGTCTGATTGGCTTTGTCCAGGTAAGCTCAGAAGCTCCCAATGCGTCCTAGAATTCCACTCTGAGGCTCTGATGGAGTCTTTGCAATAGGGAATCCATCTTTTTTCCCACACCAATTTGAGCATGTTTTTTTTATGTATTTTGTTCAGAGTTACATCATATGTCAGAAAAAATCAAAAAGTCAATGAGCAATCGACATGAGAAGAAATGGTCAAGAATCCGCGGCATGATGGCC
This sequence comes from Fusarium pseudoanthophilum, assembly GCA_013395995.1. Taxonomy (NCBI): domain Eukaryota; kingdom Fungi; phylum Ascomycota; class Sordariomycetes; order Hypocreales; family Nectriaceae; genus Fusarium; species Fusarium pseudoanthophilum. The sequence continues at coordinate 482 of JAAOAR010000524.1, read as the reverse complement.
TTCGACAAGGGTTCCATGGCAAGGGGAGACCATTTGATGGCGTCATTGTATCACAAACTTGAAATAAGAAAAAAAAAGTTGAAATCTTGTTACCAATTCTCAAAGCTACTATACTTCGGCATTGTTTGTGTAAGAAAGACACTGCACAAAGCCACCGAGGAATAATGTGACCATTCCAATCAATGCTCCAGATCATTAGCTCCATGTGTCAAAGCCCAATCGTTGCCAAAAATTGGCATTGAAGGGCATGGCTTCATTGGCAGTTTTTTTCCGACGTGAGCTGGGATTCAAATTGATCGTCGAAGCCCTATCTCAAGAGAGTAGTGGTCTCGGAGGATAGTCAGGAACATGTTGTAAATCTTTGAGTGCTAAAAATGGACTTTGTGCCTTGGTTTGCTTTTGATCGAGTCAACATTCCAACTCATGTCTTGCAAAATCAATCAACAATTACAGAAACAAGTCCTCTCCGAGGGGACATAATA
>JAAOAR010000523.1:0-35985 GCA_013395995.1 Fusarium pseudoanthophilum | reverse complement strand
TTATTATAATTAAATAAATATTACCTATTTAATTATAGAGTGAAATAGCTATTTTTAATTAAGGTAATTAACCCGATCCAGAATATATCAGAACTTTTACCGACCTACTGTACCTAGGTCGCCGCCTGCGGAGGCTAATGGCATGAAACATATAAAAATAGACCATGCCCCTCCAAAAGCGTTGTCGACTCAGCCTCCCAGCCGCCACCACCTCCTCCTTCACGAGGAATGGCTGGTTATCGTAGCATTGGATGCATAACAAGCTGAGGTTAGATGTGATTTTGTACTTGTAGTTCAATGGTGACACATATTTGTCGGTATACATGAGAAAATCCATTGCGTTGAGTCAAAAGGGGGTAATATTAGATACGAGAGAGAATTGAGTACCACACATTAGACAACCGAGATCCAATCTCGCTGGCGGCGAGGCGTTCTCAAATATCCGGAATGTGGAGGGGCAAATGGCTGCAGCCGAGACAACGTCTCGGCTCCCGCATTGAAGGTACAGTACTGTACATGCAGACTGATATTTTCTTGGCATGGATCGTAGAATAAGTCATTACAGTACACGTGTGATATGTGGCTGCTCGCTGAGCAGCAACGTAAACCGCGGTGGTTGGAGCCTTGGATGGCAGGATGGGTAAACGGTTCATGTTGATCTGCACCGTATGATAACACCGGCCAACCAGGCGTGACGTCTATCGCGCATGAAGTAACATCGATTTGCGGATGCAGTATCCGTAAATGCCTTATTCATGCTTTATGCTTTAGGAAACATAAGGTAACTAGGGCTGGCTCAACAGGTACAATCTCAAACTGTATCTCAAACAGATATCAGCTCTGTTTACGACGTTGACTATTCTTAATTTGTCTCGTCGGCGTTTGAAGAGCAACACAACACCTATAGGGCATATCCACTGCTGACGTCTCAAGGGGCGCAGCATCGACCACTCGAGACCTGACCCGGCCTCAGCCCCAACCTTCAACGTCTTGGCTTTTCGGTCGTTTGGCGATCACTCCAGTGTTCCGGGCAGTGGGTAGAGTATCCAGTGGATATCCGGGGCCTCTTTTGGTTCGCTCCCATGGCTCTCAGTGAGCCGCCAGCTCCCAGCCTCTAACAAAAAATAAAGAAAATTGGACCGGGGCGACGTCAGCTCGAAAGCACGGACAGCAACCATCTCATCATCCCCTATGCCTACGGGGACCTACAGCCTACCTCATGACATACAGTACTCCATGGCAAATATTGTTTTCTTTGTTTCATAGTTTATTAACCTCATATGTCCTTCTTTAGATTTGTTTCTTACTTCCTGTCTATCTTCTGTATCATCATATTTTTCTTCTGCCTCGTTCAACATATAGATTCTCGACAAGACCGGCACACATCAGAAACCAATCGACATGCTCCAGTCCTCACTTCTGTCCGTCGTGGCCGCAGTTCTCGCTGCTACGTCCACGGTCTACGCTCTCCCACAATCAAATTCAGGGTCAGGGTCAGGGTCAGGGTCAGGCTCTTCAACAGCATGCAACAATTCTCCGGACCTCTGCAGCCGCAGTTATAACAACATCACACACATGGGGGCTCACGGAAGCTCTTTTCTACGCGATGGCAACAACGGACTCGCCGCCGCAGGTAACCAGAACTTCAACGCCACGGATGCTCTCGACGCTGGTCTTCGTCTGCTTCAGGCCCAGGTACACAAAGAAAATAACACCCTCCGCCTTTGTCACACTTCCTGTGGCATTCTCGATGCTGGCCCACTCGAGGACTGGTTGACTAAAATCAACGTGTGGATGAAGGCGAACAAGAATGAGGTTGTCACTCTCTTGCTTGTCAACTCCGATGATGCCAAACCTGATGAGTTTGGTCAAGCCATTAACGGTTCCGGCATTGCTGAGCTGGCTTACGCACCCGCTACCCAAGAACCAACCAGCGAGTGGCCTACTCTCAAGTCCATGATCGATAACAGCACACGCCTCGTAACTTTCGTCACCAACATTGATGCTTCGACCCAGTACCCATACCTGATGCCAGAGTTCGACTATGTCTTTGAGACAGCGTTTGAGGTTCCCTCTCTCACCGGCTTCAACTGCACTGTCGACCGCCCCTCAAAGATTAAGGATGGTGCTACAGCCATGGCTAGTAACTATATGGGTCTCGTCAACCATTTCAAGTATCAGAGTCTTTCAGACAACAGTGACTTGTTCGTCCCTGACACTGAGAACATTGATACTGTCAACAGTGATGGTACCAGCGAGGATGGTCAGCTGGGAAAGCACCTCCAGCAATGTCGACAGGAGTGGGGTGCTGTGCCCAACTTTGTGCTGGTAGATTTCTTCGAGAAGGGTCAGGTTCTCGCAGCGACAGACACGATGAACGGCATCTCTGACGCCACTGGGCGTGAAGAGGTCTCGGATGAGTCAATCGGCAGCACCACTGACAGGCAAGTCGGGATGGTTGCCCTGACCGCCTTCGTTGCTGCCGCAGTGCTCTTGGTATAAAAAGTCTCTCAAGGCTTGAATGCATTTCAGCATTCAAACACAATTGCTTTGTCTTCACTCTTCTCTCGACTTTATTTACACAGGTTCGATAAGACCTGCCGTTTAATCCGGTTAGGTCACATGGGCATACAGCGAGGCGTTTGGGGTAGCAAGCTTGCATCTTCATAGATTGAATTACGACTAGGGATAAGGGATTGGTCGATAACTTTGTAGCGATCTGGTAGCATAAGAGTAGCCTGTTAGACAGATGGTATGCATTTACCTCAATAATAGACTCTCAATACAAATGCATAAAGATGTTGTACTGACTGAAAATTGCCCTGGGAATAATAATATGTATTTCATGCATGAACAATGCACAGCTGAGCCCCTCGTCAGCAACATCATCAGCATTTTCAACATCATGAAGTCGTTGATGAGTGCAACGTCATGTCAGCCAATTAGCAGCGATTTAGCCCAAGTCCGAGACCCAGAAGCCTAGAATACCATCAATATATTACTCTTGTTTTTTCCACCATCACTCTCAATCACATTTTATGCCACCCAAATCGGAACCCGGGAATTTGACTATGGATTACGAGAGTATTGCTACGCCAGAGTCGTGCTATGTCGACTTTTGCCTTCTTCCCGTGAGTCTTGGTTCTATGTCCCTCGAAGTGTTGGGATGCAGATATTCTAATACTGACAACGAAAAGATCGGAACTGGAACTGTGTCAGTTGCCGAAGATATTGCTGAGGTCCAAAAGGTCCTCAAGGCGAGTGGTTTGAAGTATACTCTTCACTCTGCTGGGACAACCGTGGGTGCGTTATTTCTGCCCTGCACCAATATTATCCTCTACTTGCTGTAGCACACTTCACAGCTCCAGTGACATCAAGCTAACAAGTCTTCTGTAGAGGGATCGTGGAACGAAGTAATGGCGGCTGTAGGGAAAGCACATGCTGTTGTGCACCGTCGTGGTGTAGTCAGGATTCAGTCATCGATGAGGGTCGGTAGTCGGTAAGTTCAACCGCCCTTCATATCCATCATTTCCATATTGTCTTGTGTGGTTGCATGCTAACCATGGTCTTATCATAGAACGGATAAGAAACAGACGGCGGAGGACAAGGTCAAGAGAGTGGAAACCCTGCTGGCCAAAGACGAATCTAAGTAGACATGTCACTGGTGACTAAATCTGGGATGAGAGGCATACAAACGAGAGCTATGAAGCTTATTTTATTAGTATAATCTCTATATGACCTTATCTAGACGCTTTCTCGGGTGGTCGATCATAGCTGTGAACACGTTACTAGACAGAGGGTATGGCAGAACAGACGAAGTTCTACCTGCATGTGCTTCTGAAGCCCAGTGGTAAGTGTAGGCTGGTTTCAAATAGCCTTGACTGGCCAGTTTGTGTCTAGAAGCCAACAAAAATGCATAGGTAGCTGTCCTACGTAAGACTTGGAAATGGTTACAGGGATTTCTATACCATTAACACCTTATAAAGCTTTCCTCAACGCCTCTGTGTTTTATATGTCGCTCTCATATTTCTGACCGTTATCATCGGCTGGCTAGTTTTAAAATTCTTTTATTGGGATCTGATTATGGTGTCAAGAAAGTTGCTCTCTTCTTGACTAACTGGTTGACTAGATGAGAACTAGCCGATCCGTCTTTCGCCTTCCCCGGTGCTACGGACAGCATCTAGGCAACATAGGCTACAAGAGATATGCCCAAACCGCGTAATTTAATAATATAATAATGAAATACTAAAGCCAAAACTGCAGACACGAAAACAACCTAGATAGGTAGTGCTGCACAACGCCACTGCCTTATGAAAACAGCGAACTTCCCAAATACCCTATAGCAACATGGAGAGACATAGTCCGACTCTGAGATTTAGTCATCATCAATCGTGAATGGTATGACGTTCCTGAAAACGAGCCTCGTTTAAATAAAGACATGCTAATAAAGTCTGGTACATACTCCGTGGGCCCAGGATCTCTGGTGATACAGACGAGCTAAGCAGTTCTGGGTAAGAATTTTGCATATTTGGATCAACGGCTCTTGGAGCCGAGATCTCGGTTCCGGTAGCCAGATTAGAGAGGATGATATGGTAACTTCAGATTCCGGCCAGTTCAATATAACCCATGGCGTTGGTCATTACTAGGTACCAGTAGTCAGAAGGTGCAAGGTGGGCAATGTGATTCGTTTGGATACACTTTTGCCCTCCTCGACTCCTACATAGAGTTCAGCTACCACGCATCTCGCCTACAATGTCTTACCGGACATGATCTTCCATACAAACGATGATACCCAACCTTCAACCATGCATCAAGTAGTGCACGATAACCTAGGGTAACAGGTACCGCTGAGAGTATGCATGCTTTCTCTCATTGATCGAGATGACAGATGCTTTGTCCTAATAAGAACTATCTGTCGGATATGACAGGCTCGAGAACTCATGTTAGAGTCTATGTAAATACTGTCCATGACGAAGGAAAAATCGAGAACCCAGTGGTGAGCATGAAAATGATAATGAGGGCATATTCTTAAATATCCATCATCCTACCATCTGCTTATCGTCATGAACTGTTGGAGTAGCTATACTCATATGGGGCCGGCATTTGTTCCCGGTCAATGCGCCTCTGCCCGCTTCCCCACATTCTGCCAATTCATCCTTATCTGCTCCGCTTCCTATGCTATCTTATCAGTAGTTATCTTCAAGAAGACGAGATATGACCGGACCGGACCGGGGGACTTGTAGAATAATCAACGTTCCCGGCCATTGCATCTTGACCGTTCAAATGCCGAACGCGAACAGCCCGATCCAAGATCTTAAGTACCCTGTATTTGCAGCGGAGCGGGCCCCGCTTGGAAATAATGGAGAACACCATAGACCCGTCGCTGAACTGGCTTTTTGATTGTGGTGATAGCCTCATAGATTCAGTATTGAATATAGAGGAGTGTTGTTGAAATATGGACTCTGGCAATTAATAAACCAATTGGTAACAAAACGCTTCGGGTCTTTTACTGAACTGCTCTGATTGACAATATCGTGCTTGCTGGTCCTATCTACAAAACGGCAGATCTACCAAGTGTTGATGAGCAACTTGTCGCATTTATCATATCTGGAACGACCCTATCTTATGTTTCTGGTATCTCCACGTCTGTAATACAAACGGCAGCACTTCACGACATCCTAATTACCTAGGTATCCATATGAACCTTACTCGTAGGGCCTTTGTGCCACAGCGATGCATTCCCATGTGGTCAAGATGAGCCGGCCTGCAAGTCAAGGGTCTGGACGTCTAAACATGATCGCTTAGAATAGTGTACTCTTCACATACACGTGAACTCCGCTGGTCTATCAGTATAGCAATTTTGTTCACCTATTAGCACTCTGTCTCTATAACCGTCCAGTGGGTATTATTTTGTCTATGGCCATCCTATTTCATGTCTCAACTCAACCGAAACTTATGGATCAATGTTTGTCATAACCATCTTGGTGATTGTAAACTCGTCGATGCCATACTTGCTTCCTTCTCTTCCAAAACCACTCTGCTTAATGCCACCGAAAGGAGCGGCAGGGTCGCTCAGAACGCCTGAAGTTTTGCTGTCAGTAATATGCCATATTCTTGTGCTTGGGAAACTTACCGCAATTGACACCAACCATACCCACCTCTAAGGCTTCAGCCACGCGATAACATCGATTCACATTGTTGCTGAAGAAATAGCCTCCAAGACCAACATCACTGTCGTTCGCAAGCTCAATAGCTTCGTCCTCGGTGTCGAATGCAAAGAAAGCGGCAACAGGTCCGAAAGTCTCTTCGCTACAGATCTTCATGCCAGGCTTCATACCAGTCAACATTGTGAGGTCAAAGTAGTTAGGGCCGAGGTGTGGTAGGCGCTCGCCACCGTGAACAAGCTTGGCCCCCTTGGAAAGAGCATCTTCAACATGCTCAGCAGCCTTGGCTACGGCACGCCCATGGATGAGAGGACCATGAGTTGTCTCCTCACCAAAGCCGTCGCCAACAACGAAGGTCTTGACAACATCAAGGACCATTTGGACAAATTTGTCATAGATACTGCGGTGCACCAGAATTCGGTTGGCGCAGACGCAAGTTTGACCCGAGTTGCGGAATTTGCAAGCGATCACACCCTTAACAGCCTTAACAAGGTCCGCATCTTCGAAAACGATGAAAGGAGCGTTTCCTCCCAATTCAAAGGACAATTTCTTGATTGTTGAAGACGATTGATTCATAAGGAGTCTGCCCACACCAGTTGACCCTGTGAAAGAGACTTTCTTGACCTTGGGGTGCGTAGTCAAGACTTTGCCCACTTCAGCAGTGTTATCCAAAGCTGTGATAACGTTGACAACGCCGGCAGGAATTCCAGCACGATGCGCCAGTTCAGCCAGAGCAAGAGCTGTCAGAGGAGCCTCAGCGGGAGCTTTAATGACAACAGTACAGCCAGCAGCGAGCGCAGGCCCGGCCTTTCGGGTAATCATGGCAGCGGGAAAGTTCCATGGTGCAATGAGGCCGCAGACACCTACAGGCTGTTTGATGGTGGACAGACGACATGATGGGTTTGTTGCCTCAATGGTCTCACCATAAATTCTAGGAGCCTCCTCTGAAAACCATTCAAAGAAAGCTGCTGCATAGTTGGCCTCTGTCCTGCCATCTGCCAGAGGCTTGCCGTTCTCAAGGGTGATGAGTCGTGCAATGTCCTCCGAGTTCTCCATCATGAGATCATACCAGCGGCGGAGGTACCGGGCCCGCTGGCGAGCCGGGGTTTTACGGTATGTCTTGTATGCGGCATCGGCGGCGGCGATAGCGGCTTCGGTGTCCCTGGCGTCGAACTCGGGACAATTCCCAATCTTCTCAAGGGTTGAAGGGTCTGCATAAAGGTAGGTATCGTTAGTAAATTGTATCGGATTTCACGGACACGGGGGTTTGCAGGAGCACTTACTTTCGACAGCAAAGTGCTTCCCAGACTTTGCAGCTACCCATTCACCATTGACGTAACATGCGTTCTTGATGAGGGTAGGATCGGTGAGCTGCAGCGAAGCAATATGTTTAGTATTTCCGATGGCCTCACCATGAAGAGTAGTTACACGGGAAGTGCATGACACACCTTTGGAGCTGCCATGATGCTTTTTGGCGAACCGCGTGTGTTCGATGGAGAAGATGTATGCTAAACACGGCTGAGACTTTGGATGGCAGAGAGGAGTTTATAGCAGAGTAGACGAGAATCAATTCCTATCTATCAAGTCCCTTCTTTACATACCTTGGTAGATATTTTTGCTCACGACTATCTCGGACCTTCGCATCGCTTCCGGACGCTTCCTGTCTTGTACATTGACTACCAAGCAATAACAAATCTGTCCTAAAACACGGAAGTGACCGGCCTCCTAGCTATAAGTCTCTATGGCAATGGCCATGAGACCTGTTTCGGTGAACCTTTGATGCTTGGTGATCCGGCCTCGCGAACCATTTTTCAACACACGGCACCGATTGGGAACCGGACCGGCAGGGTGTATATGATGACTAGAAGGGTGTTTATGATGGAAAAGCATGAGGGAAGGCGGCAAGAACAGGAGTGTCGTTAGCCCAATTCCGAGAAGGGCGTGTGGTTTAGAATCTACGGAGTACGGATAGGTAACTACGTAGCTACCTAGGTATTGAGTTGGAGAAGGAGCTGATGGGGAAATATTGTCACGGGGTGACTTGAGCGTAACTCTAGCCTTCGGAACCGAGAGGGCACTCAAATGAGAACCGGTGTCGGGGGCCTTGGGAGCCGACGAACTAAACCCCAGAGGCACCAGTAAAGAATGGGAAGCTTCAGGCGCTTTGATCGTTCAACAACTCCCGCCACCTTGCTTAGTTACCTAGGTAGTACGTAGACTTTTCTTTCTTTCTTTTTTTTCCCTCTATGTAAAGCAAAAAGCGTGGCATCCCCGGTCCCGTCACCGAGAAATTGTTGTCCGGGGAAGACTTTTACTAAATGTTGGGGTAGTGATCGTTTCGATTTTCATGTTTGTGGTCGACGCAAGAAGAATATTAGAAGTTCGATGCCAGTGAACAAGACTTCCTAATTAAGTTAATTAATTGACATAGGATCATTGTAGTAGTAATCAGCACCCCCGAGACGGCAGCATTCTTTCCGCGCTGATGAACAAGCAAGCACAGGATAAAATCCGTCATGACCTCCGCTACAAAATCCAAGGTGCAGCGGTGGCGTCCAAGGTCAGGTCCCGTGAGACATCCCTCTCCTCTCCGGCTCTGTGCCGGCCGGCCTCTCGACTCCGGCCCCACGATGCATCCCCAACTCTGCGCATCGTGTCCACGAGCCGCAGGCAATACCTTTCAATTGGCAGGGGTGGGCATATCGAGGCCCTCCATGAACTTTTTTTGACCATGTTTGGTGACCTATTAGTGCCACCTCCGATACCGTTGCCAAATGCTATAATAGCTCCCCCCCCAGCTTCGAACTTCACTTCCAATTTCTCCAGGACATCTTATCTCCCTTTCCTCTCTCGCAAACACAGGATATCCAGAGGAAATTTAAACTTCATTCAGAGATCTTTGCAAGCTTCACAATGCCTTCCTTCGTCGAGTCCCCCGTTCGCACGGAGATTCCTGGCCCTGTATCCAAGGCCAGCTCCAAGCGTCTGGATGCCATTTTCGACGCCCGTGCCGTTCACTTCGTTGTCGACTACGACAAGTCTCATGATAATTAGTAAGATCTTATTCCACAAAAGACATGGCGATGTACGAGCTAACGCTTTGAAGCATTGTCGACGTTGATGGCAACAAGTACCTCGATGTCTACGCCCAGATTGCTTCCATCCCTGTGGGATACAACAACGACACTCTGATCGAAGCTGCCAAGTCCCCTGAAATGATCTCCGCTCTCGTCAACCGTCCTGCGATTGGCAACTTTCCTTCCGACCAATGGGTCGATATTCTCCGTAACGGCCTTATGAAGGTCGCCCCCAAGGGCCTCAGCTACATCTTCACTGCCCAGTCTGGATCTGAGGCCAACGAGCTTGCCTACAAGGCTGCTTTCATGCTCTACAGTCGTCGCAAGCGTGGCAACGCTGACTGGAATGAGGAGGAGATCAACTCCTGCCTTGAGAACTCCAAACCTGGCTCTCCTGAACTCGCCATCATGAGTTTCAAGAACTCTTTCCACGGCCGTGGTTTCGGCTCCCTCTCTACCACCCGCTCCAAGGCTGTACACAAGCTCGATATTCCTAGCTTCAACTGGCCCCAGGCCCCCTTTCCTGCTCTCAAGTACCCTCTTGAGGAGCACATCGAGGAAAACGCGGCCGAGGAGAAGCGATGCCTTGAAGAAGTTGAGCGCATCATGACCACGTGGCATTGCCCCGTTGCAGGTCTCATTGTTGAGCCCATTCAGTCCGAGGGTGGTGACAACCACGCCTCCCCGGCTTTCTTCCAGGGTCTCCGTGACATTACCAAGAAGCACGGATCTGTTCTCATTGCCGACGAGGTGCAGACCGGTTTCGGTGCCACTGGTTCCTTTTGGGGACACGATCACTGGAACCTGACCTCTCCACCAGACATGGTCACCTTCTCCAAGAAGGCGCAGACTGCTGGATACTTCTTTGGCAACGAGATGCTCATCCCCGATAAGGCTTACCGTCAGTTCAACACCTGGATCGGCGACCCTGCCCGTGTCATCATGTGTAAGGCTGTCATTCAGGAGATTCTTGACAAGAAGCTTGTTGAGCAGACAGCCCGCGTGGGTACTCACCTTTATGCCGAGCTTGCACGCCTTGCTGCCAAATACCCTGATCACATCCAGAACCTCCGTGGAAAAGACCAGGGCACTTTCATTGCTTTCGATACCAAGGACCCTGCTGGTCTCGTTCGCTCCATGCGCCATATCGGTGTGAACATTGGAACGTGCGGCAAGAACACTGTCCGCCTCCGACCTATGCTCATTTTCCAAGAGGAGCACATTCCTATCCTCATCAATGCCTTTGACAAGGTTATTGGTGCTCTGTAAGCTGAATTCAGCAGGAACATTGAAATGGGATTGGGTTTCTACGCATCATGCTTTCCACTAGCGTTGCATTGATTTTTGTTTACATTTGTCAAAAGGGTTATTCTGAGGATCGAGAGGAAAAGAAAAAAGATATCATACTGGTAATACACTAGATGTGCAAACAGATAGGTGTCTTTCCAAACGGAAATGGATCACACAGGGCGTTTACCAAGGTTACTGGAACTTCAAAAGAATTACGATTACTTCAACATGGGCCTTTGACCGCATTAACCATGGGGGAAAAAGTGATGTAAAACAACGGAATTGTTACACTATTGTCTCTTGAAGATACAACAAGGCCTGTTGAACTGAGAACCTAACTTCTCGAAGCCACCAAAACCAGGCCCGGTTTACAGCCATATAGAGGATCGCGTGAACGTCAGATATAGGAGGCCGTAACCCTGAGGTGAGCCATTGGGCCATAACGAGCTGCAGTCTGCTGCATATCTCACGTCACCTTGAATACCGACCTTAACCGATATACCACGCGTCTCTCGGCAAGCTCTATATCTTTCATTTCTGATTTTCTGTGTGTCGTCTCTTTGGATAACACCCGCCAAGTGGCGAGGTGACCTGTCACATGGGATAAGCTTAGACGACTGGTCTTGACACCGCCGTGTAATTCGGCAATTGTTGAGAAAATTTGGCCAGAGCTTTGGAAGTTCTAGGGTCAACTTCACTGGAGAATTTTCAGGGTTTATGATGTTTACTGTGATTTCACCGTATTCTTTGGCACCTAACACCTGCCATCATTTTGCTCGGTTTTAACGATATAATGGCCGCTGGGTAATCGACACTGGCTCAGTCTCGCTCTAGGATCATCCAGAGTTCTCCTCAGTGGACCAGGTGTGTTATTGCAGCATGCCACCGGACCAGGGATGAATTGTTCAGATGCATGTGGTGGCTTGCAGTAGTAGGTAACAGAAGTATGTATACGGAGTAGTTGCAGTCATGAAAGCGGTAGTTCGGCGGTTGCATACAAGCACCACAGTGATCGGGAAACCCCTATATTCAATACTGAAGCCGTGAGAAGACATTCGTATCGGGTTATGCCTGCTGAGGGAGAGCTTTGACCAAGTATTGGGAGGCTGGTAATGCAAGATGCAATCTCAAGATCCAAGTTTCTTTTTCTCAGCCCCAGCCATTGATCCTTCGAGAGAGTCACCATAACGACTCATTGGTTGTAGGATCTTCTGCCTTGGAATCAGGCCAGTTAATCGCAAGGGGAGCTGGTCTCTACATAGGTAGCTCTGCAGGTCCGAGGTAGCCACAAAAAGGGAGGCGAGGAATATACAATAGACCACTTATGCGAGCCAGAGCAGGCGCAGACATTCCTGTTGAAAAAGGCCAATTGTGACAATACTGCTTACAGAATTTGGATTGACAAGTCTCGGATTGCCAGAACGAGCAGCCGAGCATGTTGGTCCAGGCCGCTGAAAGACCTGACGAAGTTGAGTAGTGAGGGCCATTGGTGCTTTGTTCGGACCCGATGGTCTCCTGTCGCCTAAATCTGTTGGCTTGTTTGTACATGGGAAAAGAGTGGTATCCGTTGAACATTGCATGAGGAATAAGCATAGAGCATAGAAATGGATGATGGTGTTGGTCTTAGCCGTGTGGAAGAAGATCTACATATGACATCTGCACCAATGAGTTGTGATCAGGAGTTGACAGCCTGCAAGATCCCGCCGATTCGTCACCGTGCTCATCTCATCGGATCGAAAGCTGTCAACCCCGCAAACTCAAGGCATGGTCAGTGAGTGTTTCTGATTGAGTCCTGGCCTCAGATCTGTTCTTGATAGGCTATAAGCGAAGAGTAGTCTCCTTGACCGATATGCTCCTGGCTCAGCCAGTCTAAGAAACAAACGTAGGGCGTTGGTGGTCTGTGTACCTGCGAGACATCGATGGGTCCTGAGGGATCAAGGCTGGCTGGTCGATCAAAGCGGCACAAGCGTTACCCATTAATGGCAATGGAAGACGGCTGACCAATTAATGCTGGTCATTGAGTGCTTTTTGCTAACGACTCACGTAGCATTGGAACCTGCCACAAATCTCGGTGAATTTACTGACGAGGTATGCTGTTGAAAACATGCACAGATCATATATGGATAGCCGCGTTCAGCGCGCTCTCTCTCGATATATCGCCAATAACTATGAGTAAACTACATACCTAAAATTCATCAGGACTAGTCTAACCATACTGAGGTAGTTGCCGATGTAGACTACCTTATGGTAGCAGTACCATAGGTTTGGTTGAAGAGACTCTCCATAACTTGACCCATGTCTGTTCCGTATGGCATCTTGCCCCAGCTTTATTCGCCTAGCTGAGGGTATTGTGGGGGCCGATTAGAACGCTTCGGTTTTGTTCGTATGTAATTTCCCTGCTCCTCAGCGAGAGGAAAGCATCCCGTGATCTTTACTTGTAGCACTTGACGTTATAGCTCACTTGAATTAGCTCTGATGGCGATCCGGCGCCCCGCCCCGCCCCGCTCCGCTGTCGTAGTCGTATGCTTCAAGGCCACAGGCTACCCTTGATGTAGCGAGTCGCGATACTCAACCAGCTTGAGGCATAACCTATAGTTCTTACAACTGTCCCGTACACAAAATATGCTGTCATGTGCACAAGGTGAAAGGTCGTGACTCTGCATCACTTTTTGCATTGCTTTTTCTCGACATGGACTCTAGTTCTTCCCTGACCCCATCTACCGTCGAGACAGGCCCACATACATACAGAGTGACACATGGGCAGGTACCTAGGTAGCTAGCAGGCAAGACCGGCTGGCAGGTCTTCTGATAGACAGACAGGCGAAATGTTTAAATATGTGCCTTTTGCATACGGATGACACAAAGAGAACCCCAGTAGGTTGACACTAACGTGCTGAACTAAGATGGAAGCCGCCATATGATTTATCCCTTTCACGAAGAGGTACCTGTCGGTCGACAATGCCACTCTGATACTACGTACTTCAATGGATCGGGATCGACCGCCAACGGCATAATGCACAGCAAAGTACCTAAGTTGCTAAGGAGCTGGCCGAGACCTTCTTGTGCATACTATGGTGCGTGCGTGTTGTGTAAAAGAAAAAGCAAAGTTGATGCCTCTTCACTCACTCTAATCAATTGGCGTTGCGCGCCAACCAGCTTGTCTCGTCAACTATCGTGGAGCTACAGCGACACAGAGCGTCAAGCCAGGGTGACTGTGCGTGATAGGTTAGTACCTAGGGAGTTTCCATGTTAGCGCTATCTTCCAACATCAGGCTTTGAAGGCCTTTGCTTTAGTCTCAGACAAAGTAAATGCCCTTTATCGCATGTTATAAAACATACACCCTCTCCTTTCATCCAGAGTCTGTCGTGCAGGTTGCTGAGTTATTGGCCTAATGCCCTTGTATCGAATTGTGAGCTTATTTAATTAGTACTTGGCCTATTCTGCTTCTGTCTCCTAACGTTACCTACTGGTGCTAACTATCGTCTCAGACTCAAAAGCGTGGGCAAGCGAATTACATTCTGCGGTTCCGCCAACTGCACTAAAATAGACGCTAGCTCCCCGCGTCTTACCTTACTTGAACTCTTCTGTTCCTCTCTTCTGCTTGACTTTGAGCTTCCACCTTGTTTGTTCAGCAATGAGCATGGCGTTGCCTTAAGAAGTTCAACTACAAAGCACCCCTCAGGCGCGTGGTTTCTCGAATTGCAGCAAGCGAAAGATACGATAGGTACCTCACCCTAAACTGCCGAAGCTCCAAACAAACTCTTGCTTGTAGCCTGCAATAGGTCCTCCTGGAAGACTGGCTGTTGACACCCACCTAGTCGCTACCATTTCTGCGCATCCACCAACAGGGTCCTGGATGGAGCCACTAAGTCGCTTTTCAAGCCTCGATCTACCTGTACGTGGGCCATAAAACCACTTCAAGTTCGATCCGCCAATTTGAACCATCAATCCTACCCCCAAACTATTACCGACCCCTTGAACTAAGCAAGTTCCTTAACACAATTGCTTCGCCGCACCTCACGGCCTCCCAAGCATTTTGCTGGGGTCTACGGGCTTCCCGCCGCTTGAGGTCCCAGGAGCAGGAGTCCATCCGCTCCGCCGCCGCAAACCGGCCCCGCGCCGACTCGCGCAATCCGAAGAACGGGAGATGGACAAGCAACAACAGACTGTGCAGAAGAGCCGGCAGCGCCGGGAAGCCGAGAGAGAACGCAAGCGAGCACTCCGAGCGTACGTCCACTAAACCTTTGATTCACTCCGCCACTGTGCGTCGTCTCCGGCGCAGACAGGCCGGAGTATCTGTTTCCAGGGCCCTGTCCTTCCCATCAGATCCCGGATGTCACCAGCTCTGAATCACTTGCATCCCGCTTATCTTTTGCCCTCATTGACTGTTCTTGTTTCCAAATGCTGATTGATCGTGTTCTGTAGCTGCGACGGCTGCCGACGACAGAAGGAGAAATGCGACGGTGGTGTACCATGCCGAAGATGTACGCGCCTGCATCGCCAATGCGAGTTCCTAGGTCCAACTGCCAGAGATGCAGAAGGAGGTGATGGCGCATCGAGGTAATTCGCAATAGCATCGCCGCATGCCGTTCAACGTTTTCAAGCTTGCTGACGCATATGAGCTTAGGAACCGCTCCGGCCCAGGGAACGCTGAGCTCCTTCAGCGCGCTTCTTATATGGAGAAGATTATCACACACTATGCTGGAAGTATCTCCCTTGATACGGAATCATTGAAGGCTATGGCCGAGTCCATCGACAACAAGAATTTCGACGCTCATCAAGTTAAACGACAAGCTCCGATTATGGATTCTCCAGGCTCTGACTTTTTGGGGGCAGAAGATGAGAACTATACTGTCCAGCCACTGGATAATAACACTACTCGTAAGACCGACTACTGGTATTCAACATCCACAAGTAACTAACCAATATCGCTCATAGACTACTCAGGCGAGTTCTCTCACTGGAATTTCTCAATGAGAATCAAACAATGGATCGAACAATGCGTACCAGAGCGCCATGTATGTTGCTCCAGCCTTGCTTTGTAAGAACGAATAACTTAGACCTTCCCTAGGATGCACCAGGCCCCCTCAGTTTCAAAGAGTATTATCGAGCCGAGGAGCTCCAGTCAGCGAATAACACGCAGGCATCCCTTTCTGCACTGCCTCCTCGATATGTCGCCGAGTTCCTGGTCCAGGCTTTCTATAAGCATGCCGAGACCAACTACTTCTATGTTGAACGTGGATGGCTCGCCGAACAGATCGACCTAATTTACCAAAACCCCGGGGCTTTATCCCGTCGTGAAGTGGGGACGCTTTGCATGATTTGGATCATCTTTGCGATTGGAACCCAGTACGCATATCTTGATTCGATCTCAGGAAGAGATGCCCATGGCAAGTCAAACGATTCAAGCCCTTTCTCTGAGGATACAATAGGTGTAATGTTCTATCAACAAGCCTGCAAGCTCGTTCCCGATGTCATTACTGTTGCATCACTGGAGAGTGTCCAAGCCATTCTTCTCATCGGCATCTATACCCTGCCACTTGACGCCTCAGGGTTATCGTACATTTATCTTAATCTCGCGGTAAAGCTCGCCATCCAGAATGGCATGCATAGGAAGTGGCCTGCTGGGGGACTTGATCCTTACGTTCGTGAAACCCGGAACCGCGTATGGTGGACAGCCTATACGACAGAGAAGTATGTTTTACTGACTGTATCTTATGAATTCCTGGAGACTAACCGCTGCAGACGGGTTGGTATCTATCACGGGCGGCCTTTATCTATTCTGAGTAAAGATGTCGACGCAGAGATGCCCACTGATCGACCAGACATTATGCCATCAAGCCCTACAAATGTTGCGCACATGCTTGCAACGTTACGTCTGAATCAGGCGCTTGGGAAGATTGCGCATGAGATGTATGCACTTGCACTATTCTGGGCCGTGTTCTCGAGAAGCTAATCATCATTGGCAGCTCTGTTCTTCGAACCGCACAGAAACATGAGATGAATGAAGGTTTGCAACGGGTCATCGATATGAAGGAGGAACTTCGAAGGTGGTGGGACGCACTGCCCGAAACCGCGTTTCACGAAGAAGTTAATCCTCAAAACCCTATTACACGTGCAGATACGCATCTCAAACTAGAGTATTGCCTGCTGCGCATGTACGCTGGGCGGCCCTTCATCTTACCTCGCGAAGTCGTGCGTGGTAACGCGAGCACGTCGAGTTCACCCGCTGATTCAAATAACCAAAGACCCAACACTCCTCATAAGTCCAATCCTCGGTCGATCCTGGTTGCGGATTGTGTGGAGGCTGCATTGACCATAATCGACACATGCCATCTTCTTCAAAGCACGATTGGTCTTGCACGGGCATCATACACGGAATTCAGTTCCTGTCGTGCCGCTCTCCTGGTCATCATCACTCAGTGCCTGCAAAAGAAAACGGATAGGCTACGTGACGCTCTGCGCACTGGTATGGCAATGATCAAGGAGATGTCAGCAGGTGGAGAGTCGGCCCGTTCTGAAGCATCCTTGATCGAAGTTTTTGAACGTGCTATCTCACGACTCGATGCCACAGCTGATCCCTCCGGCCGAGAAACTGACTACTCGCGGTTCAAGAAATGGGAATTGCTTTGGAAGAATGACGTGCCTCTTCAGGATTTCAGGCAAGAAGAATCACCCGAGACTTCCTTGCCGCTACCTCAAAATCCAAATGCATTTTGGAGAGGAAGCACAGGTACGACTGCTCGACCCGGTATGCCAACGATGCAGGCTCCGAGCCCTTTTGTGGGAATGGATGCCAATTTTCCATCGGTACCTCAGGTTATGGACGAGTTTTCTACGCTCTTTGGATACGGTTTCGGTCCTAGTCCTGACAGTATGGCTGGCGCAGCTAACGGGGGCATGTGGATGGGCCCATGAAATTCCACGCATACCTCTTTCAAGTTGATTATTCCACGTTCTTGAAGGAGAATGAAGGATATATCACAGAATGGTTGCGGTATGTTCCATCGCTGTGGCTGTTCGGCTGAGATGCCGAGAAAGCATACCATCAGAGTATCAGACTTGCCCAACCGACGTACCCAGTGTCAGCATAGCTATGCTACAGAACAGTATTCTGCGGAGGGGCCGGATAATACAGGAGTGCTGGGTTGAGGTACAGCATAACTTCCGGTGTTTGCTCGCATTACTGAAGCAGTCTTGGCTCTGTTGGACATTATGAAACATAAGGCCATTGCCTCACTCTCCGGGCGCCATGACCTCATCAGCTGTTTTGTCCTGCCGAGTCTGTTTCAAGAGAACGAATATTGCAATAGCAAACACACGGAACGCCACGGCTTGGAAAGTATGAGGAAACACAATCGTATTTTTCTTTCTTTCTTGATTGACCGATACCACTGGTTTTAATCTAAAACTCGTTGTATTTCTCAAATGCCACGAGAGGTCTTTGACTAAGAACGTCAAACTCAACGATGGTGAACGACAGTCTGTATTAGCACATACCAGAAAGAAGGGCATCAACCTGGCGAAGAGTCAATGCCCGTTTTCACAATATTAAAGTGAATACTCTAGTTATTTGCACCGATGCCATTGAACATGGTTCAAATCCGACAAGGTGCCTCTGTATCCAACAGCACCCAAAGCCTAATGACCAGAAGGAGGGGGGAAAAAAGAATAAATGTTTATGGCGACGAGGCAAGCACCATCATAGATTAGGCTGATAAATAAACTACTGTTACAAATTCCATACCCATACACGAAACTGCCATTAATATGCATCTTTTCACTGTCGGCTCTTTGAACCAGCCCATTTATACGAGGAAATGACTGCTCTAGGCACGCTGTGTCTGTCGCTTCTGAGATCTGCGCATCTCCTTCTCTCTCTCCTTCTCGAGGTATCGCTTTTGCGCCTTAGCATCAAGACCCTTGAGCTCGGCATCGCGCTTAGCCTTGCGGGCCTTTTCCTTCTCAAGAAGGAGTTCCTCTTGACGTTGGCTCTCAGCGGTCTTCTTAAGCTCACTGATGGCATGTTCGCGGGTGCTGCGGATCTTCTTGGAAACCTCAGGGCGGAAATGGGCAACCTTGACAAGAACATCGGGAAGCTGGATAAAGTGCGAGAAGAGAGGGAGAAGATTATCGTAATTGCCATTGGAAGGGAGGGCGTACTTCAGGAAGAGTCGCTTGCGGGGAGTCGTCTCCTCAAGGGTAGCAGGCTTATCAACAGGCTGATCGGAGATAATTAAGTACTCGAACAGGTCGCCAGCGGCTTGAACAGCGGCAATGAGCTCAGGAGTAAGGAGCGTATCAGTGATCTCGGCGCTCTCGCTCATGACAGTGAGCCAAGCGGGAAGCTTAGGGTTGTCTTTGGTGAAGGTGAGAGACACATCATATCGGTCGTCGCGGACGCGACGCATGACGTCTTTATGCACAACGCCCCAAACAAAACCGTCGTAGGTGCTTTTAGCATCCTTGGCACGGATTTCAGAAGCACCAGGAGCAGAGGGGACTGTAAGACTCTCCTTGCCATCAAATGGGTAGGTCAGAACCTCAACGGCATCCTTGGGGGCATCAACAGTCTCGACGAAAAAGCTTGCGACATGCTCGAAGCCGTTGACAATTGGGTTGAACTTCTTGGTCAGAGTGAGCTTGAAGTCGGTGAAAGCCGTGTTCTGTCGACCAGTAGCGTACGTTGCAAATTCAAAGAGGGACTTCTCCTTGATGAGTGTATCGGGTTTGACATCTTCGTTATCCAAGGTGGGTACACCACCAAAGCCAACAAGAGCATACTCCTTTTGGAGAACGGGTGCGTGAGCGCGAATCCAAGCCTTGGCCCTGGAGCGATTGCGACGAGCGCCAATCATATGAAGGAAGAAGATAAAACTCGAGATGAGGAGAATGATGCCCTCAAGCCTAAACTCGGAAAGGGAGTGACGCTCGTGGACATTGTACCACTTGGTGTATGGAACGGCCGTAGCAGCAGCAGCAGCAGCAGCACTCCCAGCTGTCGCATCCTGGGTAGCGGCCTCAGGAGCTGGATTAGGAGCCTCGGCGAAGTCTGCAAAATCTAGAGGAGGATGTCGCGTGTCAGTCATGATATTCAATTCCACTCTTTGCGCGTCGCAATATTGCGCAATTGTCAAATACTTGGAGTATTTGGTGATACTAACCGGGATCTGGATTCGCAGGCTCGGGGGCCTTTGCACCTCCAAAGGCGTTCTTCAAGAAAGATGCCATTTTCGAGTCTTGGACAAGGGGATTAAGAGGTCGTGGCTGAGGAGGGGAAGAAGCGAAGCGAAGGTAGCAAGAGGCCACGGCTTAAGGAGGCAAAGAAATAGGCGATAGTTAGGCGATGTGGGTGATGCGGAGAGCTTACCTTCCAATAGCTTGGCAAGGTGGAGACGAACCCAACTGATGGCATCTTGAAGCTAAGCTTTAAAGGGCATCTGAACTCAATTATTGATTAGCTTCTTCATGGGTTTTTCTTATTACCACGGATTGAATTATCACCAGCTAAACTTGGATCAAGGCAAAGAGGAATGCTTTGACCGTATAATCCCGGTGTGAACGAACTACGTACTTGGATATCCAGTAAAGTATAGTGAGGCACCAGTAGCAGGAAAATTCACATGCACCATGCCAAATGAATGCTAGCTATACATGACAGTTGAAGGTAATCAAATTGCGAAATTCCTGGTATTTTATCATCAATTTAGGTTATCGACCTCGTCATATTTACGTTTTCGTGGATAGTTCTTGGTCATATCATGCCTTGCTTCTATGGATTCTTCTGCACTCCAATGAAGCCCGTCTGGCAAGCAAATAGCTTTTCAAAACGCCTCCGACTCTCTAAAGTTTGGAGCGACAGACTTAAAACTTCTTTGTATGAGATTACCACAAGTTGGACGTCGTGTCTTGTGACAGTAGTTTTGCATTGTTACAGGTATAGAGAAGCAAGGAAAACTGTGAAATGCATTTCCATTGCTTAGGTCCAGACACATAAGAATGGCGTATACTCATTGTTCAGAAAGTCACTTAGTGCGTGCGCATTAAATATATTGAGATCATGTAAAGCGGAGGCCCAATATCTGATCTCTGCTCATAGAGATGCCTTTGCCTTCAAGGCACCATCCAACACCCCATCAAGCCATTTTGTGATATGTTGGTTCACGGCCTCAGAAGCCTGCCATAGCGCCCAGTGAGACGCTTTGACTTCCTCCCGAGTCAAGTTAGCAAAAGCCGAGTCCATTCCCTTGGACATAGACGGCGGGAGAGCCGAATCGTCAGTTGCAGTGATAAACAAAGCTGGCATCTCGAACTTGTGGCCACCCTTCTTGGCCACCTCTGCATCGTCGCGGTGGTTGAGCTCCTGCATGCGATAATAGTTTAGAGGGCCACGCAACTCAGGTGGCTCTTTCGAGGCATACTCTTTGGCGTAGTAGTCCAACTCTTCCTTACTGACAAGTGGCGAGGGACCGAGTTCCGGTAGCTTATCGAAGTAGATGCCGTCCTTGGCAGAGAACCCAAGATCACCACTGGGTGTACGGCCGCCATAGAGGGCATTCAAGAACTGCCGGATCTTTTCCTCTCCTTGGAGACGCGATTGAACCTCGGGGCCCTTGAACTGTAGCTGGTAGCTAAAATTGAGCAGATGGCCACTCTGAATGATAGCTTCGAGGGGGACAAAGGTCTCTTTGGGCTGCATGTAGGGTGTGCAGACACTGAAGACACTCTTAATCAATTGAGGATACCAGCAGGCGGCCTTCCATACAATAGCACCACCCCAATCGTGTCCACCAAGAATGATCTGTCCATCCTCTCCGACGTACTTTCGAGCCAACTCGTTAATATCAGCTGAAAGGCTCTTGTATGTGTACTCCTCAAGCGACTCTGGAGCATCAGTACCGCCATATCCCACCATGTCGGGGACAATGACCCGAAATCCCAGGGACATGAGGTAGGGAACCTGATAGCGCCAGCCAAATCCGAGATCTGGAAAGCCATGAATGAGAACTATTGTCTCCAGCGGGGTGCCCTCAGGCTCTCCAACAATGTACTTGTAATTTTTGCCCCGAATCTGGGCAGTCTCGGTCTTGACCCGAGAGTCGTTTGGCACAAGCTTGTCAGGAGCCATACTGAATAACTTGCCGTCCCGTGTTCTTTGTGCGGTCTGACAAGATTGTTAATGATGGGATGTTGTGAAACTTTAGGTTTGAATAAAGTTGCCTGTCCGCGTGGGGAAACCAGCTCGTGTTGAATTACATCATGCTAGAATACGGTACTCACTTTCGGGTTGTCAATGACTCGTATGTGCCTTGTTCAGCTAAATTCCTACAAAGGGTACCAGTCACCTATAAGGATCGAAATCGCAAATGTATGAGAATTTCTGTTAACTTGAGACTGCACGGCGCAAGATCAGTCTATATAGCACAAGTTTGATCCTGGCCAGCTCTGAATGTGTTGTAGGGTGGAGTCTGAGTAAACCGAGGCATGAACGGGAGGACTTCCTAATTTAGGATAATTGCACTGCGAATCGCGGCTAAGAGATACATATCTTCCCACTGTTGCTGTTGCGTTACACCAACCAACGAGGCATACGTTCGTCCTCGGCATGTTACATAACGTAGTGTAGGTCAATGGTGGGTTGACGGCGGAGGCGCTGAGCGGTCTGGCCGAGTCCGAGTCCGAGATTGAGTAGGTAGACAACGAGATAACAAAATAATAAGAAGACAACCTCGACACAACTTCCATGGGGTATCAAATTGTATTAATAGTAAAGCAATCGGGCTTGATAATAAAGATCCAACAGAAAGCGCCTTCTTTCACGAGCATAAGATCTCTACATTCTCTTGCGATTCCGAACATAGGTAAGTTGTGCAGAATGAAACCGAAGAAGACTTCCTCCTCCAGGTCAAGAACTCAAAACAAGACAGCAGTCCGTGCACTGCATCCAAAGTAACCACTCCAGTGACAATAATCAGTAAATCACCATATCTTCTTCAGCTTCCTCCAATACATCTACCGACTCATCGTGATGATGGTCATGATTAGACGCCTGAACCGGCTTCTCTTGACCATGTGGCGATTTTTCGGGCCCATTCGTGTCTGCGGAGTCGTGATCTAAGTCCTCCCGTGACGGCGCTGTTGTCTCTAATGGTTGTCTTCCTCCTTTCGCCTGTCGCCCTTTTCTTGCGTTCAAACTTTCAACTTCGTGTTCTACTGTGACCTTCGTTTGCCGGATCTGATCATCGATCGTATCTTCTTGTTCTGCTGTGAGCTTCCAAGGAAGATAGTACTCGACGTGTCAATATCAATTTCGAAGTGATAGGTGTTTTAGTCAACATACGATATGCGGCCTTGATTTGGTGCGTAGGTACGGAGCCATCGCAAGCATTTTGGCATGCTTGTTATGCATCTATGCGATCTTGTCAACTCAACAGTGCAGTATTTGGCGAACCAGGAGCCAACTTACAACCTCCTCATCAAACGTCAGTTGTTCGCCTCTTCGAATCTCAGTGAGTCGTAGTCGTTTCTCCTCACGCAGCCTATCTTCCTCAATATTCTGCTTTTGTAACCGGTCCTGTTGCCTGCGTTCTATCTCCAAACGGCGCTTCTGCTGCACACTGCCACTTGTCTGGCTCAGAGTGCTGAGAAGACCCCCGAATAACCGCTTCCCGCGTCTCTTCTCTTCTTGCGTCGCGTTTTTACGGCGATCTATGTCGATGTCTGGAGGATCTCCATATGAATTGTGGCGGTTTGTAGATGAGTTCCTCTTCCGTGGTTCGCTTGGTGCTTCGCGGAAATATTCGTCATGTTTCGTTCGTTTCGGGGAAAGTTCGCCGGCGTTTATTGAAGCCTTTCTTTTCATGGAGTCTTTTTTCGGTGCATACTCAGACAGTGTATCGTTATGTTGCTCGTGGTCTGCTTTGGTATCATCCAAGGCACGGAGCCTAGAGTGAAGTTAGTAAGGTACAGAAAAGAAGGATTTCAGTCCAAAAGCACTCATTTCTGGTTTCCATCTTTGATCATCGTTATAAAAGCCTAGCTATTCGCGTATAGTTAGACATAGAGTCAGCCTATTCAGCAGTATCAGACAGGATGGAAAAGAAACGTAGGCTGAAGCCTGGTGATGTCCCTTGTCAAGGCTGAGAAAGGTGGGGATTGTGATGTCGTGGGAAGCAGCAAGAGCTACAGCGCCCCACCGTTTTGATTGGCTAGCGGCTCTGTCGCCCCTCGAAGCTGTCAGAAACGCTTTCACAAGGCTGAGAAATCTCCAATCTTGAACTTTACAACATTGCATCGGAATTTTACGCCCTTCTCTCTTCCTCAACATATCCCTAATCCTGACCGCGCGCCTCATAACAATATTTCATACATTGTTTCCCCACATCGCCATAGCCATGTCTCGCCATCACCCGTAAGTAACCGTTGATTCTGTCTTTTATGATAGCAGCTCAACTGACTGTCGCGCAGCGATCTTGTTATGTGTCGCAAACAGGCCGGTATCGCCATCGGTCGTCTCTGTGACAAGTGCGATGGCAAATGCCCAGTTTGCGACTCCTACGTTCGGCCCACGACGCTTGTGCGCATTTGTGACGAATGTAGTTTCGGCAACTATCAGAATAAGTGCGTTGTGTGCGGTGGTGAAGGCATCTCGGACGCGTTCTACTGTTTCGAATGTACACGCCTTGAAAAGGATCGCGACGGATGCCCTAAGATTATAAACCTTGGCAGTTCGAGAACAGATGTGAGTAGTCCCTGGACGATTGTATTCTGGCTTGGCAGCAGGTTGCTGACAATACTCCTCCCAGCTATTCTACCAAAAGAAAACGAATCGTACAACGCAATACTAGCCGAGTCGTGGCCTGGGCTGGCCGTGCAGTATGGTGTTTGGTTGATTTATGATCAACTCAGATCTGTCATCATAGGTGTTTAGGCGCAAAAGGGAATATGAAAACGCGTGTTTTTTGTTTTTTTTTTTGTTTTTGTTTTTTTGGATTGAGCGGCAGCTACCGAGTAATTACAATTGACTAGCTGGTTCCTTATTCCAATTTGCCAGAACTCGCCCCTGAGAAATACACTACGGCTGAAAAAGAAAGCTTCTACCCAGAGACTCCTCGTAACACATGAAATACTAATAAATAATACAATGGAAAGAATTGATTAAATGTAACTGACCTTCACCCCCATTCCAGCTGTGCCCTTGACCTTGGACCAAAAGACCGCAATCATTCTCTTCACTCTCTCCCGAATGTTGGTGTTACTCAACATGAGAATCAAACCCATAACAAACGCCAGAAATTTGAATAGGAACATTGGGTTCGAGTTTAGTGAGGAGCCCAAATGTTCGATAATAGTCCGGAGTTGTGTGATAACCATGGAAGCGCGTGATGTAAGAGTTGGGGCCTGCGAGACTGCTTTGCCATTTGCTTTGGGGCCTGCTTGATTCGTCCCTCGAGGCCTTGACTGCCTCGACGACGAAGATGATGGAGCTCTGGCCTTCCGAGGTCGAGTTGACCCAGTATGGCTAGCTGTATCGTCAATCCCGTAATCAACCTCGCTCCCTTCGCGCTTCAGACGCTCCTCCTCTATCCGCTTTCTTTCCTTCTCTTCATTCTCGGCGCGTAGCCTCTTCGCCTCCTCTATTTCTCTCTTCAGCTCATTCTCCTGTCGTTGGCGCTCCTCATTCTCAAGTCTTTCCTGTTCTTGCTGTTCATCGTGGAGGCTTTGCAATGCCTGTAAGAAGGCTTCGCGGCGCTCTTCGTCTAGGACTGAGCTGACGCTGATGAATTCACGAGCATAATCCCATTCGTTGTTGCGTAAGAGGACATGAAGGGTGTATAACTCCAGAATCTTCACACGAGCATTTAAATCTCTGGGTGTGTTGGCGCCACTCGCCCCCTTCGCAGGAGACCGATATCGGTTCGACATAGGCGAGCTCGTTGATTCAGCGAGCCGCCCGGCGACATCAAGATTTGGTGTGTTGGAGGCAGCCAGATAGGCCTCAAGTTTGTGCTGGTTAAGCTTCTGGTCACGGGCATGTGCCAACAATATTGTCGCGCTGCTCGAGTCAGTTCATGTCTCAATTCGGCGCATTCCAAACGACTTACAGATTAATGACTACGTCGGAGTCAACATCGCCCTCCACTCCATGGTAACCATTCGTGACTACCTCGTCCCATATTTCTCCTTCGCGAACTTTGGTACACAAGGCTCTCCATTCTTGGTTTCCAAAAGCATCCTTGCCCTCCTCGGGCTCTAACTCGACAATACCATTAAGGATGGTAAGATACAGGCTCCAGACCTTAATGCGAGTCGTTCTTGATGCTCGAGCAACCGGCGCAGGTTCGCCGTCGTCAACATGTTCGGGTGGAGTAATCAACGGGAGTAGTGTCGTCAGAGCTTCGGGCAAACGACGCGTGAGGAATAAAGTAGAAGCCTGTCGATAGGTCTTCGAAATCTGGGAAGGATGCCGTGAGGAGGTAGAAGAAGCTAGAGAGGATATAGATGTCGATAGGAGGCTATTTGGCAGGCCAGAAGGTCCAGTTGAAGATGACATCGCCGTCGGACTGTAAGCGGCGTGGTTGTTAAAAGACATGCTGACAGTTGTTTGAGAGCAATGGGGTCAGAATCGCTAGCACGGAAGCTGCCGAGGCTTAAAATCATCTACACATAAATGGCGGTAATGGTCCTTTGGAGGTAGCAGAGAGTTGAAGTTCGGATCGTATAGAGGACAGGCGGTATGTGACGGAAACGGAGCTGGGTGGAAGACTGTGCGACAAAAGGAGAAACAGGGCAAATGTATTGAATCACCCCAGATTCATGATTCAATTAAGCATCGTCGGAATAACAAAAGAGGTACGGGGACTCAGGAACGCATGCAAAGGGCCAATTTCGGGACTCACGCGTCAGGGCCGAATTCAGTCAAGAAGGCCGTGACATGTGGTTTGTAGGAGCAACATAACAATTGGGAAGCTGGGAAAGCTGATCAGCCAACCAGGTCCACGGTAGGAAAACAATCCAGTAATTTTAGCCTCGGTACGGGTACCTACTTCTTGATTTCCAAGTGGGGGGAAGACTCCATTTCCAGCGCATCCCCCAGTTCCGATCAAGAGGAGCCGACAACGGCTGAAGTACGGCCGAGGTTGACAGCTCAAACATTCGACATTTATTAGACATAAAGTAAGGAATTATAAGCAAATCTTATTGGCAAGACTTCCTTGCCTACCTGGATACAATAACCATATATCGTATCGATTTTCTCAGTAACTTAGTGAACACACGGAATCTGATCATTAATCATAATGCAGCTCAAGGGTAATTCGCTCCGAACTTTCTGAAAGGCTAAATAAGCTCGGCATCTACTCCGCTTGTTGTATGTTGTTGTTGTCTAAACGGGTGTCTTCATTTCCCATTGATCCAATGACCTCCGATAGTACCAAGGTATGTCTTACTAAGTTAAGGAACAGGAAGACTTCAGACCTTCACAGATGATATCAAAATAAAACGTCCTAAGCTTATGACAACTTTCCCGAGTCTTTTTGTCACTTATAGGATCGAGATCCAGTGATTTCTTGCCTCTCCTGGGCAGGCTCGGCAGGCTCGGCAGGATACATTAAATATAAGGCACTGACTTGTAGCAGAGTTAAATGTACCATGATTAAATAGCAGTAAGTCATTTTCAATATTTACTCTTATTTATTATCATTACTACTACTACTCTTATTTGTCTTATTATGTGAATAGCATGCAATCCAATAATGTTCAGTAAAGCCTCTCACGTGATCGGCATTTTGTATTCCCCAGCACCACGGTGCGCTCACGTCCGCTTGGTATTACAATATTAGTCTGAGACAGTTAGTTGCAAACTTTCTAACATTTGATCAAACGAACAAAATGTAAGTAAACAATATCCTTGCGAGGAAGGGCATCTCACGCGATCAATCATATCTGTACACTCCCAAGAATGTATCTTGGTCTTAATGAATATTTACCATGTTCAGCAACATCAGGTTTCCAGGCCAATATAATGGAATATTAGCAAAAACACTGGCTTGGTTGGCTTTCAAAGTAGAGACAAAGACACACTGCAAATGCATATTGTTTAAATAAGAAAGAAACTCATTGGTATTATGAACTCCACCCTAAATCAATCTTCAGAACACCGCCAATTCTATCGTCCAATCTATCCCACACATGCCCTCCCCCCCAACTCATTGCCTTCGGGTTGACCTCCTGGCTGGTGCGGTCTCTTGCTTCACGTCCTTGATATCATCTCGCACGCCGATAATGCTGTTTTCTCTTTCAATCAGTGACTCATCAACACCATTTAGTTGTTCCTGACGAACCCACCCCGCCTCAACTGCGAAGCATACCACGTCTGCAGCACAGCTGAAGCAGGGCAACTCATCTCCGGCATCTGGATCCAGGTAATTCCACATCTCTCGTGTCTCTTCCTTGAATCTTGCAAGCTCCTTCTTATCACCCTTGAAGTGACTTATCAAATATTCGTAGAGGTATGCCAGCCAAAGTACATTCGAGTATGGAGCATATGCGTCCCATGAGAGTTGTCCGTCAATGCCCCTAGCGTAGGGCGTATCGTGAGCTTCTGGAGGGAGATATGTACGGTCAGCACGGAGAAGGAATGACCTCATTCGGCGATAAACTTTGCATTGTGCTGCATGAGTACTTGTAAACAGGCTGAGGTCTCTTTCGAGATCAAAGGCCACAGGTTTCGCATTTTCAATGGAAAGATCTTCGCCACGAGACAGGCCGTAGTCCAAAATCGTAATATCCAAGCCTGAGAATCCAAAGAAGCCCGCTGAAGGAGGACCCATGTCTCGAGGTGGCTTGACTTGCCGGATACATAAGTTACCTTCGTGAAGATCACGATGCTACTCAAAGTTAGTGGGTTTAATTAAGTTGTGTGCTTTGTAGGAAGGATTACCTCAAACATCACAAGGTCCTCGGCTCTCGCTAAAGCAATAGCCTCCAAGAGAAATATATCCCATAGTTGGCTCTCACTCGTCAATTTCCAGTCTTCTAGCGACGTTCCAGCATCGCCCAGCTCAACAACCAAGAAACGCGTATCGCCCAGATATCGACTCGGTGAAGGATAAAACTGTGCTCGGTCCGGGTCTTGTCGTTTCATCTTCTTTTGAAACGACTGATGTGTCTCGAGAAGCTGACGTGTTGTTTTACCCCGAACGACATATCGCTCCTTGTATACAACGAAACCTGGAATATCTGCCAGCCATTCCGAAATTTGCAACTCGCCCTGTACATCCTCTTCAGGATGAGGCTCTTCATCGACCAAGCCAGAGCGAATCTGGGCTTTGGTCTGTGGCTTTATGGGCGACGGAAGTCGAATGACCTTTATTATACTTGTGCCGCGCTCATTGGTAACACGATATACCTCGGCGTAAGATGCTTCAGCGATCTTCTCAATTCTATCTTCTGGTGGACAGACATCCTCCCACGTGAGGGTTCTGAGCTGTGTTTGCTGCGTGGCCGCCTCTGAGGTTATCTGAGCCTCCAATAATCTTTGAAAATCGACGGAGTCATCCTCATCATCTGGTGGACCTGAAATTGGCTCTTTAGCCTCAACAGTGCCTCTGTTCTCTGAGATCTTGAGGGTTGTGTCCTTCTTGATGTTGATAGCCTCGCCTATCTTCCCCGGGACAGGCTCTATGGTCTTTTTCGACAGTTTGGCCTTTGGCTTGGTAGCTGGTTTATCATCGAGATGAATTGACGAGACTTTATTTGTTATAAAAGAGACAGAGTCCTTTTTCCTGTTTGGTTCTTGTTGGGGCCGTACTGGGCTTTGTGGTAGCTCGGCGAATAAACGTTCAGCTTTTGACCGTTTTGCCGGTTTTCCATATTTCTTGACCGCAGTACTCCGCGTCATTTCGATGCTTAAACCAAGAAAAAAAACAGTCTCAATAAATCAAGATACGCAGGTAGTCAGTAATCAAGGACCAGTCATGCACGATATAAACATATTCAACCAGAAAAAATGGTTGGCGGGACAACGAGCCCACTCATAGGCGTTGTACCAGTGGAGGACAGTACGACGGTAAGGTACTAAGCTAGGGTAGGTACCTACCTTACTTAGGTACTGTAGCTTTACTCCGTAGTGGAAGAACTGACTTACGAACCTTGCCTCAACTACTAACCTACTAACTTAGGTAGGTACCTAGGCAGCTAGGTAAAGGTCAGTACTAGGTACCCTCTTGAGATTTTCACTGGCATAATGGCTTTGTATCAAACATCTTCAGTGGATATAAAGCAAGTAAATGAAATATAGCCATGGATGTAAGAACACAAGGATACTCTGTATGTAAGTAGAGACGATAGCTAGCACCCAGCCTCACATTGAAACGAATGAGCAACCGTGGCTAGCGTGGGCCTTGAAGAAAGTGGGACATGATACTATACACTTACTGGATCCGTCGAGGTGACGACGTAAAGGGGCTTGGTAGATGCGTTCTCCGTGAATGTACTGGTATCCTGGC
The DNA here is from genome assembly GCA_013395995.1 of Fusarium pseudoanthophilum. Lineage (NCBI taxonomy): Eukaryota > Fungi > Ascomycota > Sordariomycetes > Hypocreales > Nectriaceae > Fusarium > Fusarium pseudoanthophilum. The sequence goes on along the minus strand of JAAOAR010000523.1, from coordinate 5,945 downwards.
ATGAAACTAATGGCTAGAGAATGTACTGTCCAATGGTGGTCCTTGTGAATATCTATTAGAGGATGCGCTCTTATTAGTCTGAAATACCTGTGCAGTCTGGCAGTCTCCTCTGTAACTGCGGACCCGGCATGTGGGCGGCATATTAATGGATCGTGGCTCGTCTCTTGCCTGTTGATGCTGACAGCATACCTACTCCGTCCCCGGTAGCCATGAATAGAAACAGTACGATGAACTAGTAGAGCTCATAAGCAGACGTAGAGTAGCACTTGCGAAGAGTCGTTTGCTAGCCGAAGGACCCTTGCGCGCCAAAGACAGAATGCGAGAAGTAGCTGTCTGTGGATAGAACGAACATCCTTTAAACGTTGAATCGCTAGCGAGCCGAATTATTAGGTATGGAGAGTTGCTGATCTTTTTATCATACTGGCAGGGTTCTTCTATGGGAGACTCCTAAGTACTAACTACCTAGTTCCCCTGAGTGTCATTTCTTTAGCACTGTGAACATCCACTAACTCTAGCTGGATCTGACAGCACCAGCCCAAGTTGGAGCTCTCAATAGTAACCCGCTTTGTCATATTTCAAAATCTTTCTTTTCCTCTAGTCTCTACCTAACACCTTTCCTAATCACTACATACCTTTAAAAGACAAAAGAGGGAGGATCCATTGGCTTTTATTGACTCGCTGCATCTGCTTTAGCTAAGGCAGGCAGAGTCTCCAAACACTTCAAAGACCTTTGACAGGAGTCGATTTAGCCAATCAAAGACTGAAAGCTGGCCACAGCCCAGTCTTTTGAGCCTCGTCCAACGTCCCTCCGCACGGTCTCCAATCGAGTCGTCTAATAGAAAGCTTGCGCATGGTAAAAGGAGGCTGTGCATGTGCAATCCGGTCACCACGGCACTCAACTGAACCCCAGCCATAGAAGGACTGGATTCACAGACACTTATCCTACGGAGGACGGGGCAAGCTTACAGTGATTACTTTACCCGACCACTTGACTATTCCATTGGAGTTACCGATTTGACGACACGACACCGTCTTCACCCCCCATTGCCTTGGCTGTCAGCTTGTCGCTTGGCACCCTCCCACGTCGCTCGACCTCATCGCATCGTATCGACATCAAATAACTGAGTTTTGCTTGCTCGATCGAACCTTTCATCGCGCAACGTTATTTCATTAAATCCGCATGCTGGCAGCCGCCTTTGCTAGTCGATAGTCCAGCCTTCAACTGTCCGCCGCCATGGCTGGGCGACCGCCTGGAGGAGGTTTCGATACGGGACAGTCGAATAATCGCGACGATCTGTTACTCGACCTCGACAATGACCAACCTGTTTACAATGGCGGACAGCGCTCCAATCTCAACGATGACGACCTGATGCGCTTTCACGAACAAAACCAAGACCCCCCGCCAGGTCGTACCTCTGTGTCCTATGACGACTTCGTCGGTGCTCGAGACGCGAATCATGCTTCGACCGCACAACCTACCGGCGGGTTAGGTGTACCGCCCAGATCTGGTCCAGGTTCAAATCCCTACCTTACGAGACAATATAGCCAAACTTCCGAACTCGGCAATTACCAACGCTACGCTGATGATTTCGATGATTATCCCGTCGAAGGCGACTCGTACTATCATCAAGATGGAGGGGCAAGAGTTGACGAGACTACCCCGGGCCTTGGTAGGAACAACGCGCGGAATCGAAACAGCGTCTTGGGTCTAGGTGGAGGTTTTATTGGTAAAGTCAAGAATAGGTTAGGCCTTGGTCAAGGATATTCAGAGATGGATCTGCCTCTGACAGAACCCGGCCATGAACGAGGCGATTCCGTTGGAGGGAACTCTCATCAGCCAACGCAGCAGGCTCAGAAGGGCAGGTTTGATATGGGCAACTTCAAGTTTGGATTTGGCCGATCGAAGCCGGATCCATCAACCCTTGGTCCTCGACTCATATACCTCAATAATCCGCCAGCCAATGCCGCCAACAAGTATGTCGATAACCATATCTCGACTGCGAAATACAACGTCGCAACCTTTCTCCCAAAATTTCTGTACGAACAATTCTCAAAGTTTGCCAACATCTTCTTCTTGTTTACTGCCGCGCTTCAGCAGATCCCTAATTTGTCACCAACGAACCCCTACACAACTATTGCACCTCTCATAGTGGTGCTTATTATATCTGCTGTCAAGGAATTGGTTGAGGACTACCGCAGAAAGCAAGCCGATAATGCTCTTAATACTTCCAAAGCGCGGGTCCTACGAGGCTCAACCTTCCAGGAAACGAAGTGGATCAATGTGGCCGTCGGAGACATAATACGAGTGGAATCGGAAGAGCCTTTCCCTTCTGATCTGGTTCTTTTGGCTAGTTCTGAGCCCGAAGGTCTCTGTTATATCGAAACAGCAAACCTTGATGGCGAAACAAACCTCAAGATCAAACAAGGGCTGCCAGAGACTTCCTCAATGGTTTCACCCAATGAGCTTAGCAGGCTGGGGGGACGTATCAAGTCGGAACAGCCCAATAGTAGTCTTTACACATATGAGGCAACTTTGACAATGCAGACTGGAGGCGGAGAAAAGGAATTTGCTCTCAATCCAGAGCAACTCCTTCTCAGAGGTGCTACTTTACGAAACACGCCTTGGGTTCACGGTGTTGTAGTGTTTACTGGCCACGAAACGAAACTCATGCGAAATGCTACTGCTGCTCCTATTAAGCGCACCAAGGTTGAGAGGAAACTCAACATGCTTGTCCTCTTACTAGTAGGTATCTTACTGGTTCTGAGTATTGTGTGTACTGTTGGAGATTTGATCCAGCGAAAAGTCGAAGGCGATGCTCTCTCCTATCTCTTCCTGGATCCTACCAACACTGCTGGACAAATCACTCAAACATTTCTCAAGGACATGGTTACATACTGGGTTCTGTTTTCGGCACTGGTTCCCATTTCTCTCTTCGTTACCGTGGAGCTGGTGAAATATTGGCACGGAATCCTGATCAACGATGATCTCGACATGTACTACGATAAAAACGATACGCCTGCTACTTGCCGAACGTCAAGCTTGGTCGAGGAACTTGGCATGGTTGAATACGTATTCTCAGACAAGACTGGAACCCTCACCTGTAATCAGATGGAGTTCAAACAATGTTCAATTGCCGGAATTCAATACTCAGAAGATGTACCTGAGGATCGTCGCCCAACTATGGTTGACGGTGTTGAAGTCGGCCTTTTCGATTACAAGGCGCTCAAATCTAATCTCGCCAACGGACACGAGACTGCCCCTGCCATCGATCACTTCTTGTCATTGCTCGCAACTTGCCATACTGTCATTCCGGAGATGGATGAGAAAGGGGGTATCAAGTACCAAGCTGCTTCTCCTGATGAAGGCGCTTTGGTCGCCGGTGCCCTGGATCTCGGGTTCAAGTTCACTGCCCGAAAGCCAAAGTCGGTCATCATCGATGCCAATGGCCGCGAACTTGAATATGAACTTCTTGCTGTTTGCGAATTTAACTCAACCCGAAAACGAATGTCAACTATTTACCGATGCCCGGATGGGAAGATTAGATGCTATTGTAAGGGGGCCGATACCGTTATTCTCGAACGACTCAATGATCAGAATCCGCATGTGGAAGTTACGCTCCGACATCTTGAGGAGTACGCCTCTGAAGGTTTGCGAACGCTATGTTTGGCTATGCGGGAAATTCCAGAGAATGAGTTCCAGGAATGGTACAAGATTTACGATACGGCCCAGATGACTGTTGGCGGCAACCGTGCTGAAGAGGTGGACAAGGCTTCGGAAATTATCGAGAAAGACTTCTTTTTACTCGGCGCAACTGCCATCGAGGATCGCCTTCAGGATGGCGTCCCAGAGACAATTCACACCTTACAACAGGCCAATATTAAAGTCTGGGTTTTGACTGGAGATCGCCAGGAAACTGCCATTAACATCGGGATGAGTTGTAAGCTGCTCAGCGAAGATATGATGCTTCTGATCGTCAACGAGGAAACGGCAGCTGCTACACGAGACAACATCCAAAAGAAGATGGATGCCATCAGGACGCAGGGAGATGGCACAATCGAAACAGAAACATTAGCTTTGATCATTGATGGAAAATCCTTGACATTCGCTCTCGAAAAGGATTTGGAAAAACTGTTCCTTGACTTAGCCATTATGTGCAAGGCCGTCATTTGCTGCCGCGTGTCTCCTCTTCAAAAGGCCCTTGTTGTAAAGCTGGTCAAGAAGTATCAAAAGGAGTCCATTCTTCTTGCTATTGGCGACGGAGCAAATGACGTCTCCATGATTCAGGCTGCACATATTGGCATTGGTATCAGTGGTGAAGAAGGTCTTCAGGCCGCACGAAGTGCGGATGTTGCTATCGCTCAATTCCGATTTCTCCGAAAGTTATTGTTGGTTCATGGTGCATGGAGTTATCAGCGAGTCACGAAGACGATTTTGTTCTCATTCTATAAGAACATCGCGTTGTATATGACCCAATTCTGGGTAAGTATGGCACGAAACCCCGAGTGTGTGTAACCATGGCTAATACTGGCGGCAGTACACATTCCAAAACGTATTTTCTGGTCAGGTTATCTATGAGTCATGGACGCTATCTTTCTACAACGTTTTTTACACCGTTCTGCCCCCTCTGGCGCTCGGTATTCTGGATCAGTTCATCTCGGCTCGCCTGCTGGATCGATACCCCCAGCTTTATATGATGGGCCAACAGAACTATTTCTTCCGATTTAAAGTTTTTACACAATGGATAGGCAACGCCATCTACCATTCCATTGTGTTGTACATTTGGGCGCAGCTCTTCTGGTATGGTGACCTTATCCAAGGAGATGGCAAGATTGCTGGCCATTGGGTGTGGGGTACGGCGCTCTACGGTGCCACTCTCCTCACCGTCCTAGGTAAGGCTGCTCTAGTCACCAACAACTGGACTAAGTACCATGTCCTCGCCATACCTGGAAGCATGGCCATTTGGTACGTGCTTACTGCCGTCTATGGTATCGTAGCACCTATGGCGGGCGTGTCCATGGAGTACTTCGGTACCATACCAAGGATCTACGAAAGCCCTGTGTTTTGGCTTCAAACGGTCTGCCTCGCCATCATGTGCCTCTTGCGTGACTTTGTCTGGAAGTATGCGAAGCGTATGTACCGACCACAAACATACCATCACATCCAGGAAATCCAGAAGTACAATATTCAGGACTATCGGCCCAGGTTAGTTGATTCCTCGCCACGCCATGGAATTCCCAAGACTAACGTATTTCAGAATGGAGCAGTTTCAGAAAGCAATTCGGAAAGTGCGGCAAGTGCAACGCATGCGTAAACAACGCGGATATGCCTTCTCGCAAGCGGACGAGAGTCAAACACGTGTGCTCCAAGCATACGATACCACGAAGCATCGTGGACGATATGGTGAGATGGCCAGTTCAAGGCCAGCGGGCAGGTGACCGGTGGCGGCAGAAGGGGAGATGGATTGTGAGCAGGTCTTTTGAGAATGCCTGTCTGGTTTGCGTGACGAATACAAAATATTGGAGGGTTTACTCAGGAGTTGGATTGCCATTTATTTCGAAGCACCGGGCGGTCGTTCTGCTCAGTCACATTTTCCTGTACTATCCAATTATTGATGCTGAGAGCTGCGCATCGTTGGCTCGATGAATTGAAATTCGCATGATGCATATATGCTTTTGGACATCTCGGAGAGGTGACTGGACACCTTTCAAACAAGCGGGAACGAGGATACGAAGAGAGATCTAGGCTTTACGAAGGGAGACCGGCATGTCAAATTATACGTTAAACATGAGAGGTACTCTTTATTGCGTCGCCTCTTTTGTAGAGACTAGAGATTATTATGGTTTGGTCACTTTTTATCCACGTGGTAGCTCAGAATATAATCTAAAATAGGTTATATTATAAAATCCACCCCTACTAGCTTAGTAAAGTACCCTAATTATATACT
>JAAOAR010000522.1:0-20485 GCA_013395995.1 Fusarium pseudoanthophilum | reverse complement strand
AAAACCTAAACCTTACCGCAGTTAAGCTTGGCGATAGCTCTGTCTATCTCTCGCGTCTTGACATACATCTCTTGACTTAGTGCTGCCATGTTTCTTCCCAGGTCAGTATCAGGGCCTGCATTGCGGGAGTTAGTTTCCAAGGATTGCATCATGGTGTTTAGATTGAAGAGAAAACTTCGTATTCTGTTGCGAAAACCTTCGTATTTTATGTGTTCGGCCAATGCGACCTGCCACCTTGCTCGAGCAGGATGGGTCGGGGCAGATCCTGTTACATCTTTATTAGCCATGTGATACAGTATCCTGCTTGGATTATGCAAAGTTAATTAATGTGTTGAGTGTAATGTAAAATGTGGCGGTAGAGAAACAACTCTAAGTATGAGTATTTATACCATTACGTACAGGTGAATCGCTGTTAAGACTTGTCAAGATGGAGAGTATTATTGCCATGGCTGGTGAATCAGAAGCTTTCTCACAAGATTACATTTTACTGAATGGCATCAGTCAGCATGAATTTTCACTAAATCAGTTGAAGTATGTAAGGGATTAGTATAAATAGTTAGCAGTGAAAGACATGTTTGAAGTGTTACGGCGTAGCTTCTTGTGACTTATATACTATTTCACTCTTGGATATATACTGTAGCCAACATACCTAATAAGAGAGATTGGAATTTTATTAAAGCCATAACCTAAGATATGAGAAACTGGTTTCAACAGTTTATTGCATCATGTCTATAAAGATTCATTACCAATTGTATCGTTGCTAGACTATAGATACGTCTTATGATATTGTAGCGTCACAACCCGGTCACAATCGTGAAAGCGATGCTGTAATGACGCGCTGACGTATTTCGAACCGTCTGATTTAAATAAGCCCATCAGCACGTGTGACATGTTGCTTGTAAAGTATTGCCTCATTATACCGCGCGGCGGTATGATGCTTTCAAATTTCCAGACTTGCTTTTTCCCTTCATGTGTAAAGATTTCTACTAGCACTCACGTTGTGAGAGATAAGCATGATCCACCACGACCACACGTTGTTTTCTCTTGTCTCTAAGTTATGTCCTCGTCGGCGGGCGCATCATGGAGAAGAGATTGAGCCTTGTGTAACCCATCTGCTTCGGCAACTCGTGATTCCGAGTGACCCCAGTCCAGCCACATGTCCTCACCGCCAGTGACCAGCCAGCCACCAGAGAACATGGCATTACTAAGATGCAGAACCCTGGTCGCGCATTTCAGCTGTGTCTTAGAGCCCCGCCCTGCGAACTTTTTCCTGCGCTCACAACTGCGCTCATCTTCCCAGTTCCCGTGGTGTCTCTCTTGTCGGAGGTTTACACACTGTGATTTGGCTGGTTCTCTGACTGGTGGGCGGGCTATCTGCATCGGTCATTCGTCGAGGGCTACATGAGAAGAATTCACTGAATGCAATAGTTCGATGCATGTCTGGGTTGATTCGGTGAGGGTTGGTGATTTTATTGGTGACTAATTAGTAATTATACCCGTCGCAAGCCGGCCCGCCCATAAAAAGGCGCTCGATCCAGTGCGACGAGACATGCATCCGCTGATCGAGCATTTGAGACCTATCTCACCACCCTTATGAATCCATGTGTCGCGGAGAAAACGTGACAACGCTGCACAGTGTCATTGTAGCTGCATATGCAGTGACAGCGCGCAGTCCAGTGCCCAGTTGGAGAGCGTGTTACTCGCCAAGAGATGCACAGAACCGAGCTCTTGTAATTTCACGCGACACAAGTCTCACTTTCTGTACCAGCTATGATGTAGTGCTCAGTGCCACGAGGTTGGAGAGTCCATCCAGCGTATCAATGCTAGAGAGTTATGCTTACTTAGCACCGTTGGAGCCCGCTAACCCCCTCCAATGATACGCAGTCATTCACTCCGAATAGCTTTGGAACTGTGGCCCGTAAACGGCTTGCTGCAGTGGGCCATCCATATCTCACTGGAATGACTTGCTTTAGATTCAAGTTGTCTCCACGACATGCAGAGACAAGTACGCAGGGTATCTAGATAGCCTACTCGTGTAACTACCAGCCATGAGATCAAAACGGGTTTAGAAGAGGCATTATAAGTAAGGATCTAATACTCCATTGAGCAAACTGACTCACCCGCCGTCTGCATTCGTGCCATGTCTACACTCGCTTCATCTCGAAAGAGGGCATCGACCCCCTCTTCCCCAAGCACCAGCTTGAGCAAGAAGCTGAAGCTGACAAGCATATCCCCGCCCCAGCCGATATCACCCGCAACGCTTACGACACTGCTGAACCAAGATCCAGCCGATCTCATGCCAGATCTGCGGATGCAGGTGACATGTCTCAAACTGTTCCTCCTGGTAATGTGAGGCCACCGAAGGATGCATCGTGGACCCAACTGACGACCTGCAGTGCGCATATGCCAGAAGCCACAAAGGTTTCACCGAAACACAAACAAAAGCTCGAAGTTGGGTACAGACAGGCTGTGGAGGCCCTCAACAAATTGGATATTCTTGGTATTGCGACAAAGAAAATGATCGCTGCTGTTAATGATATTGAGAAGCTTACGAGGGATATTGATGAGATATTGGAGTTTGAAGCTCCGTCGTTTCCTAATGTGCAGCTGAAGAGGTCATGTGAAGATTTCGTGGGCGTGTATGAGGAGAGATTGGCTAGCTTGGACCCCATGAGAGAAAATGGCTGTGACGATAGTATGTCCCATGGAGAGCAAAAAATGGCGTGAACCCTAAAAGTTGATACTGAAATTACTTGAAATGTTTTATCGCTTGAAGTCCGCATCCCACGCCTTTTTGCGTCGCAAAGCAACAAGTTGGCACATACACGCAATTGAACAGCTAAGTTGGTGATGGGCGTATCACCCTGTACTGGTCACTCAGTTGTGCTCTATAGTGGACTCTACAGTGCTGCTTCAGCCGAACACCCCCCTACGGCCACTGCAAATGTAACATTGTTCCGCACAATGTGACTAGGTACCTGCTCAGACTCTTTGTCAACATCTGTTCGAGAAGAACATTTGATGTTCAGAGTAATAAAATCGAGCCTGCACAATCCGACACGGGGAAGTCATAATGTTCAAATGGTCTCTTGTATGTATCCAAATCTCTCTGTTCGCTTCACTTTCTGCTCTTGTATAAATATCGAAGGATTTCCAGTTTCAACCGAATCTCGATTTGTTAGCCCCCAGTGCACAAGCTTCATCTGTCTCACTATCACCAACCAACGCAAGCAATCAACGTCAACGCTCAATCACATCCTCCTACCCCCATCTGACGTAGGATAAAATCAGCCCACTCAAACACCTACCAAAATGTCTTACCGGCCCTTGCCATTCCGCAGCAACAAGTCCATGTCCAAACTGCGACATGACTATGACCAACGCGCATCCACCTTCGCAGAAGATCTCTCTCAGGTCTACAAGCTCCGCGTCAAGGTAGACAGAGCAAACCGTGAGTTCAAGGAATCGATAGGCAAGCAAATTGACCACCTGATGCTCCTACAGTCTGAAATCATCCAGGAAGCAGATGCTATTCGTGCAGGAGACTCTTCCCTCCTAACAGAGCAGGAGATCTCAACCCTCGCCCATCACCCAGACATCCAACTCATTCCAGAGCATTGGTTAGTATGCCTTCTGGAGAACATTGGAGAGAATGAGAAGCTGAAAGCGCAGGAGCAGACGGTCAAAAACCGATACCAAGAGTTGTATCATCAGAAAGGTCGGCCACGCATGACTCTGAAAAATGGACATTATACACGGCGTATGGATTGGTATGCCCGACGATTATTTTGTCGAAACGGCGGAGATGAAGATGGACGACTTCCAGTCAAAACTGTAAAGAGACTTCAGTTTCTGAAGCAGTATAGAGAACCGGATGCTTCGCAGACCGACTTTGGCATGCCCTGAGTGCTCGGAGGAATATTTCGGTTAAGCCCTTAGACCCAGGGAGCATTCTATGTGAGTGGATTGAATAGGAGGTCTTCTAACGCAGCTGTTTGAAGTTCGTAAAATTCTCAAGGTAATTAGACATGGGCATGCTCTCTTATAGCTCGTACCAGAAAATAGAGTCTAGGCTACTGGTTTGCATCCAAATTGAATAGCCCTCACTATTAAATCGAATAAAAGATTACCATCACCTTCATTGTTCTTTGTAAAGTGTAAGCTGATGATGACATTGGGTCTCCCGAATTGGCTATCGCGCATGGATGCCTCAGCAGATCTCCAGTCAATCGCAAGTAAGAAACATGATAATAAACTCTTCTCATTTCTTGCCTTGGATTACAGTAACCCAATGACTCTCCACTCTTCCTAGTAGAGCATAAATCCAATTGAAAATGCCTGCTGCAAATCCACATCCCAACAGTCAGTACTGGACGGCCAGAAATTTAGTACATACTGCCAGTCCAGTCTTGAGCGGCCCCCGACGAGGTAGCACCATTTATCGGGCCCGCCAAGTTGACCCCAGAGTTGGTATAGATACCAAAAGGATCACCAGCATCATTATTGGGGTTATAACTGCACCCTCCAGACGATGGGGGAAGAAGCTGCCAGTACATGTTAGGCAGGCCAACAGAGTTCATGTTATTCACCTCCGAGACAAACGCCGACTTCTGATCGTACTTTTGTGAATTGACTCCCCATTCCTCGAGATAGACCTTCTTACCATTGGCCTGGCTCAGCCAGCTGGGAAGGTTGGCGCTCCACTGGCCCGGAACACTCGCATAGCGGTGGACCGAAATAGCATCGATGGCCTTGCACTGCGTCACGGCTGGCAGAAAAGTGCAGCCATGGGAAATGTCACCACCCAGACCACCGGTGGAAATCAGGATGTGGGTGTCCAATCCTGCGTTGCGCATGAAGGTAGCACGGCCGCATGCCCAGCCTGCAGGGTCGCCGTTCTTACAGTTGCTGGGCCCAGGAGTCATGGGTTCATTCTGCAGACTTTGTTAGTGAATTCAAAGCTGATTGGTGTTCATACCTGAAGGTTGAAGCTGAAGATGGCGTGAGGCCAGTTCTTCCAGACTTTGCCGGAATATGCGCCCTTGTAGTTGAGGATGTATGACAGGCGAGCGTCGTAGGCATCAAAGGCGTCTTGTTTCTCATAGAAATACCCGGCACCCCAACGGGCCCAATAAGCGTCCCTTGGAGATGTTAGAAATCGCACTTCTGAACATGAGATACTACTTACTTTCTGTAGTCTCCAATCAAGGAGTTCGCGTCATGGGGAGAGATGATAGCCTTGATATTCTTGTTGGACAACTTGACCAGAAGCTTATCAATCTCATCCAAGGTCACCTTGTTATACTGCCCGATAGTGGTCTCCAGCTGCGGGATATCCCTGACGATTTGGCTTCCTTTCTGACAGCCCTTGCTAGCCTGATTGACCCAGAGCCTAACAACCTTGGTGTTGTAGGAGGACAAGGTCTGGATGTAAGCATCCTGAGCGGAGTCTGACATGCCTTGCAGGAAGTAGTTGTTGGTGCCCGACCAAGAGCCGGACTTGGCCTCGGTCAATTGACCCAGGTGGGCGAGGGCTAGAAACAGTGTAGTGAAAAGGCCTTTCATGGTTCGGGATGATTTGAGGAAAGGAAAAGTAGGCAAATGATGGGTGATGGTGATTTAGAATGTTCTTTTACCAGAGGGCTATGGACTGTATTTATATTAGATGGGTGAGAACGGCCTCTCGCATATTCAGGCTATATGGTGTGTTCATGCACCATCACGGCTGACTTACGGTGACATTGGGGACAATCCTAGAAGGAGTCTTCCAGCACTCCGTAAGCATATAATTCTGGGAAAATACAATCTTCTAACAGGATAGAGACATGGCAGGAGGTCATCATAAGACTAATCAGAACTCAATTAGCCAGGGGACTTTGATCCTCTATCAATTAGATACAAGGAATATCCAGCCGAAGTGCCAATTATTCGTCATTTTAGCCATTTTCTCTCCTCTCTGCCACTCGAGCAGGCTACCGATACATGTCGGCCCCCAATATCGACCTCAAGAAAGTCAGGCTCGGCCTCATAAACAAGGCTCGGCCCAAAAGACTGCCGTCATAGCCGACACCGACCAATCATGATAGACAAGGTGGCGGATAGTGCGCTCATTGATAACTCAGAGTGCAAAAATGCTCTGCTTGAAGGTCTGTTTAATGAACGGTTGCAGCGACATGAGCCCAGAAACTGTTTCTGGAGGTGTCCTCGGCTATCCTCACAGGTTTAGCTGATCGTTTTACAGATGTTACCCCAATTATGTTGATAATCCCATCAGTCTTATTGGCCACCGCAGTCGGCTAGACCATGTCGATCTTTCAATATATGCACGAAACCTTTGCGCTCGACCATTTCAGCAACGACCTTGAGCGTCTGCATGATGCTTGCATTTACGACCTGCTCATTCTGGCACGGCGATAGAGTCCGGATGAACCGGCGGATGATAATGGGAAGGTATGAGACGATCTTTTGTGGCGAGACCCAGTGATAGCGAGCCATTGGGTGTACGAATCCACTCTAGGCAGCTGGACCAGGTACGGAGTTTCATATTCGGCAATAGACTCCAGCTAGTGCATCATCTTCCGCCAGCACGACCTAGCTATTATTGCTCCTGAATTTTAAATCAGTCTTCGGGTTATCAGTCTACAGATTAAAATGCGTCTATAAGTAAGACTTGGAAAGCCAAGTTAATCAGCATCAATCCACAAAGTCCCTCATCGCAAAGCCATTCGACTTCCCCAGACTTCATCCACCATGCCTTCTCTCCTCACCCTTTCAATGATGGTCGGAGCCATCGCGACACCAGTAGTCGCAGACATCTACAACGTCAACGTTCCGTCTGGCTTCTTCTCCGGTCCTCAGTCCGGCATCGGCTCATGGTACCGTGCCTCCACGGGCCAGGACTCAACCAACGGACAAAGCTGGTGTGGCTACAAGTACTACAACTCTGATCCAGTGTTTGCTCCCGTAAGCCATTTCTGAACTAATTGTCTTCTTGAACGCTTACTTATGATATCACAGTCTCTGAAGGCAATGGGCGGTGCCACGTATAACTCCAACCCCGACGCCTGGAGACAGCAGACCCGGAAGTACTGTGGTCTTGAGGCCAAGGTCACTGATCCTACGACCGGCAAGTCTCAGCTTATGTACATTGGCGATTCTTTCGATGATGCATGGGTCAGAGTAGGTCGCCCGACGAACTTGAGAGGAACTGGTACTGATATGTCTATGTAGACGCCCGCGTCCATCGACATCATGATCGATGCCTACTCCAATATTCACGGAAATCCCAATGGCGACAAGAACAACGTCATCAAGGGAGTTCAGTGGGAGCTCACAGGTAGGGTCAACACCCAGTATGCTGCACCAGGCGCATCCTGGCCCCCTACATCCGGTGGTTCTGGAGGCGGTTCTGGTGGTGGTTCTGGCAGCACTGGTGGTTTGGGAGCCAAGTGTGATGGCCAGACCAAGCTATGCAACAGCGGCCTCACCTGTCTCTCCCCTGATGGTGTTTGTAGCGACAAGGCTTGTAATTGGGGGTAAGTGATCTTATAAAGAGTGATATGTTCCGGTGCTAATTAGTCTTACTAGGTGCCAGGGATGGTCTTGCAGCTCAAGTGTCCCGTGCCAAAAGCCCTCGAACTGTGTCAGCGGCGTTTGCAAGGCTTAGAAAGTGAAATAGTCATTCCGGGTATTCCTTCGGGATTAGAGTGTTTGCTTCACTTTCCCTTCAAGGGCTAGAGAAGGGTCTCGATTTAGATAAGAGCTTCTGGCGATCAACAGGCCGATTTATCTACACAAATTTCGACGTCACAATCACTTTTTCTGATAAACAATATCATATTCGACAAACGGTATTCTGAGTCGCTTAATATAGAATTTGCGACTAAATATCCTTACTTCCCTCAGTCATCATCTGCATAGCGGATGTTCACCAGATACTCCAACTGTCTTTTCTTAGCATCATACACTTGCTCCCTTCTTATCTCAAGATCCTTCTCAAGCTTAGCACACTCATCTCTCTTTGCCTCCAGATCCTTACAGTCAAGATTTCTCACAATCTCAAGATGCTTTTTACATTCCTCGTAGGCAGCCTCAGCAGCCTTGATCTCCGCTTCTTGAGCTTCATTGACGCAAGACTCTAGTCTAATGATTCTCATATCCTTCTTGTCGAATTGAAATGGGGCCGTGGCTTTTATTTCTCGGCGCTTTATTTCAATCCTGGTAATGGTGAGAGCATGTTGGAGATCAGCGACGTTTGCTGCGAGATCAATGCACTCAGTGCACTTTAAGTCGTTGGTGTAGTGGTCCATTTTAACTTAACGGCGGCCTTGGTGTTTGTGGTGGTTTTTCTTTGAGCTGAGATGTCTAGTGGTAAGTATTGGCGATTGTAGAAGCTGCTGCTCAACCATGATCGATCACAGAGTTGGGAAGACTATATAGTGCAAATGCGGTGTGGATTGTTCTCCTAGACAATCTTTTGCCTTTGTAGTTCTCAGCAGAATCAATGACCGTCTGTTCAGTCGGCATCACTTGTTCACGAACTCTGCGCTTTGAAAGCGTTTTTTGAACAAAGAACAGACACTGTTCCTGCGATCAGCTTCCGATCAACAGAGCGTGGACTTACATCAATGGGCCTCTTGAACTTCTTCTCTATCTGTAGGCATCACTACAAAGCCTGATATAATGGGTTCGTCGCATTTGCGTTAGGTCTTTAGTTTCCCATTGAACTGGTAGTTTTTGCCTTTCCCTCTCGATGCAGAGTACAGGACATTGCTATAATGATGGACTTAGCTTTTCAATACGAAATCTGAGCCACGATCCGAAGAGACATCCTGCACCAGTTTTAATAAACAGTCTTTTAGTTTTTGGCGTGCGTAACGGGATACTGCCCATGATCTATCCAATGGCGGTGAGCGGGACCGTAACAAGTGGCCAAACACTGCACGCAGCTCAAACCCATACCACCTGAGACGAATCGGCAGGGAAGGCAGGAGAGGCCTGCGACGTCATAAGGTTTACAGCGTAGTATCGAGTAACATGAAAACTGGGGGTTCGGTGCCAAGTCAACGTCAGGACTAGAACTCATTGGAGAACATCGTACATGGCCAATGCAGGATGAATAACTGCCGAACTATAACCAGGGTTACAGGCAGTCAATCTGAATAAACATAAATATTTCATCTTAAACCAGCTCCTTCAACATCGCCCACTTCATTAGACAATCACTATCAATGACCATGATGAGCATCAAGTCCCTCGTTCTTTCATGCCTCCTCCTCGGAGCCGTCCAGGCGTATGATCATCCTCGTCATCCTGTGTCAAACCCACAACTAACTCATCTCAACAGAGAGGATCCAAAGGATCTCAGCAAGCATAATTGCTGTCTCCATATCAAGAACGCCAGTGACGCTTGGTGGATGACAAACCCCGACGTCACCAAAGAGGTCTGCGAGTCGTACTACAAGGATGTCGTGAGTTTATTGTCGTCTTTACTCTTGAGCATAACTGAAACTGTTTCCAGGCGCAATTTGACAGAGAGATTGGGACGTGTAATGAGCATAAGAATGGGACGATTAATGATGCGGATTGGAAGAGCAAGTGTAAGATCTATGGAACGTCTTTAGGCTGGACTGATGATCGCGTTGGGGCTGGGCATGACGCGACGTGTTATCCGATAGACGCCTGAGGATCTGTCTAGAAAAGGTGACGGTAGATTCAGGCGCGTTGGTCTATCTGGCCTGTCTATGCGGATCGAGGAGCGTCAGTCTATGTTGAAGCTGATAACACCGATAGACTCGCTACTCTCAGGGTTCAGGACGTACCATGAAGCAGCAATCATCGACGATGTTTTTGTGAAGGACAGGCTAGTGATGTCCTGCGCCCGACAAAACCATATCTCATATTCAATCGTATGCTAGCTGGCTACTTATCTTGACCAGCAGCCTCTGGTCTTTGACTGGCATGTGCATCGTCACCAACGTTTGCGGGGTACAGGTGACTCGTTCGTGGCGTCAACCTCAAACGTGTTTGGCCCCATGACGGTAACAAACATCACCAAAACTCCACCAACCCGCAAGACCTGGACAGTCTGTTGAAGGAAGAATTAAATCGCTCGTTATTACTTTTAGAAAACTAAACTAAAATATCCCAATTAAATCCATCTCGCTAACATCACTAACCCCAAAACCCAGCATATCAGCCCCCCAAAGCTCGCACCACTCTTCCCCGCCAACAAACTGCTCGCAGTATTATTCCCCCAAAGCCACGTCACAACCCCAGCACCATCCTCCTCATCAATGCTGCACACCATCCTACAAACATTCTCATCCCCCCTCTTCCTCAAAAACCTCCCCTTTGGACCCTTATCGTCTCTCTTGCGCTTATCAGATACATCACTAGTATTATACAGCAATTGAAGCCACTGCATCTCCATGTACGCTTCCTCACCCGTCGTCATGTTCTGCGTCCAAACACCTCCATCCCCCCACGTATTAAAGATCATGAGAGATGGATCGCGGGGTACTTGGAAGGAAATGTTGGCGACGTGTTTGCCGTTGGCGTACCAGATTGATTGGCTTGGTGTCCAGTCCATACGATGCTCTACCCATTCGTTCCACTTGAGATTATCGGGGAGTGTTGTGTTGCGCGTGGCTTTGGGATATACTTCGCCTTCGATGCTGTAACCTGGGTGATTCGTGTAGTGAACTCGATCGTAGTCTTCACGCGTGAGGATCTCCATGTCTGCTTCTTGCACGTTTTTTATCTCGTCGGCGGGGACGTAAGTGAACATCGCCATGCAAGCGCCAGGTGCACCTCTCACACGACCGAGGAATCTGATAGAAAGGAATTGGAAGCGATCGATTGAGTCAAACTCAGATGCAACTTGAAAGTCTTGTTGTCTGTTCGTTCGCATGGAGAGGTATGTCTCGGACGCTGGGTTCTTATCTGGGTTGGTCCGGATGTAAATGTTGTTTGCAGAGTTGACCATGGGGAATCTGGCGCCGTACGCAAGAATGTCGTGACTTCTTCGGTTGCTCCAGCTTTGGATAGCCCAAAAGTGTTTCCATTCTTTTTTCTTGAAGTATTTGCTCGTGAGGTCTGCTTCAACGGATGCATTCTCCCCAGCGATCGTGTCGGGAATCCCAGCGTAGTCTCCGAGGTTTCTAAAGTCCCAGAACCGATGCTGCGTGTAATATTCTGGTTCAATGCCGTCTGTCAGGTAGCAATCGCACTGGTCGGCCTCCCAGTCTTCAGGTTTTGTCTCAGTCGCATTGTTTTGGGCCCTCGTCACTGCGATGAGCGCGAGAACCATGAGGTTTCGTAAAATCCCCATCTTTGTTGATGATCGCCGTGCATCAATATGTGACATGGCCAACGGGCAGATTAAGTTTAAGAATTAAGGCTGATGGAGGGGTTACATCTGACATTAGACTGGGATGAGCAATGCAAGAATCGATAGCGTCGTTTTTAGCACTGAACGATTGCGACTAACGATCCATGATTATCGATTGCTTATGCCGCTTTAGGAACGGCTCAGTAGCGAGGGTGTAAGAGCGCAACAGATCGCGCAGCAAAGGCCAAGAAAGTCCATTTGTTCTTGGCGATAATTAGTGCTTGGGGAGAAACCTGCGTGTGATGCCTGCGCTGGAAAATGGCCTCAAGCCACCAATAACCATCTCAAGGCCCGTGGTCGGCGATCTGAGCAGATGCCATTTTCTTACTGAGAATTATTTGTGTTCTGTATATGCCCAGTAAAACATGTTACACGTGCCAATGGGTTAAATCAAGGTCCTTTCGAGACATTCAACGGTCTACACTGAGATACTGAGTGGCGCATTTTCCCAAAAACATTTAAGCATGCATAAATTCGTGAATCATCAATATCAACTTTAACCAATTCTATCCAGCTCAGACGTAGAATGCCGTGCTCTTATCATAATTCTTTACTGCAGCTTAGTTTGTTGTAATATTGCTTCGTAAGACTTGATATAATTTAGTTCTACTGCGTAATTAGCTGGTCCTCCTGTTGTGCTCAATCGTTGACTTGTAATTCGCCTCGTCTACCCTGAACGATGGCGAGAAGCGCTATCGTTATCTTATCATGTGCCTTATCTCGTATCGATTCACCCAAATGCAGCTAGCTCAGCTCTTTCTTGGATGCAGACCGACCGGAAATTGGCGGGAGGAGGCTAAGACGACCAAAAATGACATTGGATGTAACCAATACACCACCAACATCCGCTCCCATACGGAGAGCGGCTCACAATTCAGCACATCACTTATCTCAATAAATTTAACGAGATGAAGTTACGTATTATCACGTTTAGTCCGAGACGCGGCATGATGCGACGGATCACACGCAATTTGAACGTGGGAAGAGGAGACTGAGAGGGGTTGATGAAGCGTACTCTGGGCAATAATGGCGCGGGGAAAATTGATCAAGTCAAGTGATCAACTCACTTGAGATACAAGTGAAGCGGAATGCGTGCGATGTTAAGATATGTATTACTCTTAGCTATTTATTATCTCGCGACAGAATGGAAATCTATTTAACCCATATTTTTACACCAGCCAACGAATACTTTCACACAAAACACAAAACACAAAGTTCAAATCACTTGCACCAAGTCTCAACGCGAACACCCTCCAACTTTTCCAACAGAGAAAAGTCCATGTTGTGTTGTTTCATAGCCACCACAATGACATCAAATGTCTCCAAATAGCTCTTGTTCCAATCCCGCTCTTCAAGACGAGGAACCTGAGGCACAGCTTCCTGCTTGACCAGCGCATCAGCCCAAGTGAGGTCAATCCGAGCACCGGAAACAGCCAACTCTCGAACAAGCGCAACACCAGGTGAGTTATCAAGTTGAGACTGACCAGCCTTGAAACCAAGACCAACGACAAGTACACGCGAGCGACGCTCGGTGATTGGCAGTGCCTTGATGAGACGCTGGGCCAGCTTGGCAGGTCGGTCACTCATGGCTGATGAACAAGCTTCCAGCAGGGGAAATTTGCTGTTGGAAAGGAGATAGTACGGGTTGACGGGGATGCAGTGCCCACCGACACCAACACCAGGAGTGTAAGGCATATAGCCAAATGGCTTGGTAGACGCTGCAGCACAGACCTCGTAGGGATCGATACCGTGAGGGATACACGCATCAGCCATTTCATTGGCGTACGCGATACAGACCATACGTTGACAGTTCTCGTATAGCTTCATCATCTCCGCGACTTCAGGTTTTGAGACGGTGACGACGTTGTCGAAAATGGTGGAGTATATGCGGTTGATGGCATCGAGGGAGCCGGGGAGGATATCGTCAAGACCTGAGATGATCTTGGGGATTGAGTTGACGGGGGGTTCGGTACGGCCTGGGTCGACGCGCTGAAGTTATGATTTAGCAAGATTCAGGGCCATGAGCAGATATTGATGGGTGAAGGTGTCACATACCTCTGGAGACATGCCAGCGAAAAGACCAAGTTTCGTGGCGATGGGTCCGACCAACTCACGGGTCATACCAACAGCAACAGAGCTCTCAATAACAACAGTCGAACCCCGACGCGCAACGTGACCGACCATCTTGAGAGCATCGCAAAGGTACGAAGAATCGATAGTCTTGTCAGGTCGCAACAGTGTAGGCACCGAGATGAGAAAGTGTGTGGCAGCTGTAAGATCATTCTGCTTTCGAGAAAAGGTGACGCTCCCATTGTCCTTGAACTCCTGTTGAAGGTCTTGAATGCGTTTCTCGGAAACATCAAAGCCGATGACTTGATACTTTGATGAGAATGAGCTGACGAGATGTTTGCCGACGTAGCCGACTCCAATGACTGCTACCACGGGGATATCGTCGGAGGTGACATCGGGAGATACTTTGAGGGTGAGGTCTGTCTCTGAGGGGACGGAGCTTAGGGGAGGAGTGACTGGGTAGAAGGGGAATGAAGAGGGAGAGTCTGAAGGAGTGAGCATGCCGGTGAAGTCTTCCATCTTGACAAGTCCTCAGAAGGTTGATTGAAAGAGAGAAAACGGGAGATAACGCGAAGTTGAGCGAGGACTCCAGATGGAAAAGGTTCAGTGGTGATTGACCATCTCATATTCGGTAGTTCAACCCCAACATCTTAAGTATTCTCTCCCAAGGCCGAGCCCATGACTTGTGAGATTTTCAGGTACACTCATCATGTTGAACTATGCGCATCATGAAAACGTGTGAAAAACACGTCGTCTAGACCTTCTCGACCGTATTCCAGCGAACGCCTCACACTGCAGCGCCACCAAACTAGAAGAGCTTCGACCCAGCTGAACGGTTCCACTGAAGCTCCAATCCTGGTTCGGACTAAGACGGTGTGGATTGAAACAATTCAGTTAAGCCAGCTATTTCCTGAAGCCACTTCATGATGAATTTCCATGCTAACCATGCTATGAACAGCAGCATCTCTTTGGCGGACCGGTGGGGACAACAACAGAGACACACGGTAAACTCCGTGCCAGAATGACAGGAGAAACTTGTTTATTGGACAACCATGCAGGACTGCAAGTCGTTCCTGAATTTTTGGGGCGCTGAAGATCAATCAGAGAAGTGACAGAGACCATTGATTCCTCCAAGCCAATGACAATGGGTATCATCTCTTCTTGAGCCCGGTAGTTGAATTCTGGGCTCTAGACTGATCCATGGGATAACCTCAAGAGGCGGTTAATCTCTGCTTCTATCGATTAACTCTGCATCCCCATGTCGTTAGACGCTGAGTACAGTATCCGATGGCTCGGAACCAGCTATTGAGACCGGTAGATCCTCCTGACAGCACAAGGCAGGGTCGGGGGTATGTCAGCCCGTGCTGAAAAAAATAAAACACACGGCTCTGTCGGGACTTTTACCAAGCAAGGTACAAGAAGCAAAGATGCCGCATGAATCCATCCACATTCAGCCCAGGTTACGGCAGCTGAAGTGTCAAGAAAAAAAAAACAATACGATCAAAAAGAAAAAAAGCATGAATTCATTTCCTGTGAATTGAGTTTTCTCCACGCCGTGTAACGGGAAAGCGGGACTTAATGAGACACGGGAAGATTTGTTGTCTTGATCCTCTTTTTGGTTGGTGTTAGATCCCAGTTAGCGGACGGGCTGACATGGGTGAGCGACATTAACTGCCGTATTATTTCCATTAGTGGCGAAATGAGGCTGAAGAAAAACCTGATTGCTGTTGTCGCATAATTGGAGTGCACTGATGATCGATCTCGTAAGAAGAGTAATAATATCGGCTGATCTTAGTGGGTTCTGGTCTTTACTGGCTTTAGACTGACCTAGAAAATGCTAAATATGAAGCGAGTTCAGTCCGGCATGTTCTCCATGAGGCTCAGGCCTCCCACGTTCATCGTGTCCAAACCGTTGAGATGTGCCAAGAGCTTAAGCTTATTGATCCGCCGTGGCACTACGCCTGTGCTGTGATGCCCCTAGGTGCCTGAATGATTTATGAAAAGGAACGAAATGTGCAACTACAAGGGTCGGTAGATATTTTGAGATCGCTAGCCAGATTCTTAGTTTGGTTTAGTGGCACAGACTATTGATTCAGATCTACGGATAGCTGCGTCCATATTAAGCCCAGTATGTTGAGCCAAGTGAACTGTCAGATCCCGGAACCATTTTTGGTAGAAAAAGCAACTTCAATAAAGCCCCGATGATTCATGATTATTGCTTCCCGCTCAGTCGCAATGTTGCACTAAGCTATGATAAGTGCCGAGAAAGAGATTTGCTTGAACTTTGAACCGTTTTTTTCTTTCAGAGAAGGGGTAGCATTACGAGTCATAAATGCTCTCTGGAGGTTCCTCTGCCAGATTGCTTGTACGGACCAATGATCTCGTTGGGTAATGTCAACTGAGGGATTACCAGGGTAAGTGATTGCCAGCAGGGGTGTTTTGCCGCATGGGACAATCTGTTCGGTTGATCCATCATCCACCAAAGCACCAAGGCTGAACGGTGTCCACACTGGCAGTCTCGATCAGTCTTTATTTGTCTCAAATCTGAGCCTCAACCCAATATTTATGCATATTCTCTTGCCAGGGTCCCAGCCCAGTTTCCAAAATAAGAACGGTTCTCTAGGACATCTCCTTTTTAGACGTGACGCACAGCCTAAACGCTCCAACCTCCGGGACTACACGGACACCTTCTTTACGGCCGCACATTGTTGATACAGTTTGCTTTTTGACCTCAGCTGGTTCAGCTGCAGCACAGTGCCCTAGGTTAAACTGAGTGGTTTTCTCGCCAAGAAAAGAAGCACGACCCCGCACTGTTGGTAGACACTCCGCTAGGATGCTGTATCCAAGTGATCGGGCTCCCAACACCTGGGACACCGACCTGGTGGTCGAACTCTCAGCTAGCCATGCCAAACCAATTTAGACATGAGGCTGAATGTCTAGATCCTTTCGTTAGCGAGACTATTGCTTCCCTGCATGGTATGGCAACGCCAAGTTCTTGCCACAAGTCTCGACTGCAAATAACACAACTAGCTCACAATTTGGGCGCTATACCTAGAGGCCTTCGCTTGATGAGAAGGGTTATGTTATTTAGTTGAGGATTTCAACTGGTAACTTTAATACTTCCTCTCTTCATCCTTGAATTACAGCAGAGGCACTTATCTTTACCTCATACCACCTTGTCACTCGTTTCTTGGTGTTTCACGACATTCTGTCATACTTGTCTGGTTCTACCTCTTCTATCCTTCTGCATGCTGCCTGCGGTGTAACAATGGCCTCTCTCACAACCAACCCCCCTCGTTCCATTCTCATTGGCAAGCAAAAGGTTCGTCACTGTTACACTACCTCATCCTCTCCTTTGACTGACACATTCTCAAACAGGACCAAGTCCATGCCGACGTTCGAATTGTGCATGGCAAAGCCCGCTCCAATGGCTCAGATGTCTCAGACATAGAATATCCCGTCGTGCCTATTCCCGCATACCTCGTCGACGAAGCTTCATCGAATGACAGCTACCGCGCTTCACAGCCTTCGTCTCTGAGATCCAGTACACCCGATACTCAGAGAACTTCGGTGATCAGTCGCCCTGGATCAAAGGGAACCGACCTCATCACTCCTATTCCTCGCCTCCCTGTTTCGATCAGCAATAACACATCTGTTGGTTCTCGATCTGATGCTGGTCACTCTTCTACTCCTTCTGTTGATGATGAGATCACGCCTGTTCCTCAACCCTCTGCCGAGCGCGATGCTGTTCCTGAGTTTAAGAGCGACGGTGCTGAACAGGCTAAGCCCAAAGTTGAGACTGTCGCTGAGGATGATGTTGGCAATGCCGTCTTGTTGAAGCGTGGCAAGAGAAAGGTCACTACTCAAAAATACGTTCTCACAGCGGGCCTGATTGCAGTCAAGTAAGTCCATCTCCCATCTCATTCCATCTCGCTCATACTGACCCACATCCCAGCTTCATGTTCATCTTTGCCAGTTGGTACTGGCCCAGATACTACTACATCTACCTCCCCTTCATCTCCTTCCCCCTCGTCCTCAACTGCATCATGATTGCTTCCATCGCCGTCTTCACCTTCATCCACTGGCTCAGTCCCGAGGAGCAAAACAAACCCTCATCCCCCGAGAACATGGTCTACGTCATCCCCTGCTACAATGAGACTCTCGAAGAGTGCACTCGCTCCCTCGACTCCCTTGTCAGCCAGACCGGTCTCGAGAACCACAAAAAAGGCATCATGGTCATCTGCGATGGCCGTGTTCGTGGTCCAGGCATGACAAAGACCACTGGTGATTATCTCAACGAGGATATCTTCCTTCACCAGACACAAAGGAAGAGGATTCGTGGCGCTTACACTGCTTGGGACGGGCAGCAGATGGACATTGAGATCTCCAAGGGCTTCTACAAGGGTCTGCCCTTCTACTGCATCGTCAAGGATCAGAACCAAGGCAAGCGCGACAGTCTCATTGTCATTCGATCGTTCCTCTACAAGTTCAACACTCGCGCCCAGAACCCTGAGTCCATCTTCTCCCGCGAGTTCCTCGACTCCATGACCAGCTGGCTTGAGAATGAGGTCAAGATGGACAACGTCGATCATCTCATTGGAATGGACGCCGATACCATCTTTGAGGAAAAGTGTGTCACTGAACTTCTCAAGGAGTCATACTATCCCAACACTGTCGGTGTCTGCGGTTACGTCGCTGTTGATTTCAAAGATGGCAACTGGAACCTCTGGTCCATTTACCAATCTGCCGAGTACACCATCGCCCAGGGCCTTCGTCGTCTTCATCAGTCCATCGCAACCAAGAAAGTCTCTTGTCTTCCTGGCTGCTGCCAACTCCTCAAGATCTGCGATGAAACCTGTGGCGATCTCGTTCTGATCGACCTCTTCGGTTACTTCCCCAAGCACATGGACGGTATGCTCAAGCGTATCCGCGCTACAGCCTCAGAGGATCGCAACCACATTTGCCAACTGCTCGTTACGTTCCCTCACGCTCAGACACGCCAGGCTCTTCATGCCCGCGCGTACACCGACGTCCCTCACTCTTGGAACGTCTTCCTCTCTCAGCGTCGTCGCTGGACTCTTGGTGCTACTAGCAACGATCTTCTCCTCTTCTGTGCTTGGAACACTCAATGGTGGGAGCGCATCGTCGCCTTCTCCAATGTTCTCACCTGGTCTCTCAACGTTTTCGTCATTGCATCAATTGGTTGTATGATTGTCGCTTTCATGAGTCAACCTTGGTGGTTGATCATGTGTTTCGCTGGTGTTATGATCATTCCTCTTCTTTACTATGTCATCATGGCTACTTGGCTTCCTCGCAATCTTGTCGAGCGGGCACAGTTTATTCTGGGTCTCTTTGTCTTTGTCTTCTTGGGTCCTTTCCTCAACATCGCTGTCATGCTTTATGCTGTTGTCAACATGGACAACTTTGGTTGGGGTAAGACAAGGAAGGTCGTCACTGATGATTCGGAAGAAGAGAAGTCATCCCAGAAGGAGGGTATTGTATCTGATAGCAGCTCCGCTGAACCTAAGGAGAAGACTGCTACAGCAGTGTAGGATTTGAGTTGCATAATGGGTTGGGCATAAAAAGGCGACTAGAGGTTACATATCAAGAACATACATTAGACAAACATAATTAATTGTAATACATATCCTGATTGCTTTCTCAATTGGCTTACAGTGATATGCATTTTGCCCTTTGAAATTGGCCATCTACCAACCTCAGAGCTGGCTGCATTGGTCTGTTGGTCACAAGCAGAGTCAGCAGTGAAGTGGCATTTGGTGTGACCTTGGGGGCCGCCTTCGCGTCTAGATTTGACACTGATTTTAAGCTGCAAGAGCTGTATCTTAGCGCTATCACGGGCCTTAGCGTGCTGTATGTCCGGGGCGCTGCGTACATCATTTGCGCGATTCAGTTAGAGTCATGTCAGCTTACTCAGAGCTACTGGACCCTCGCCTTGTTTTGGGAAGAAGGGACAGCATATTTAAGAACACGTCCCCAAGCTGGCAGCGTCCCCCAAATTACGTTGAGATTTATGTTACGATCACAAATGAAATTTACCTCTACATTTGATCCCATAGATGGCACGTTCTGAATTGGATCTAAGCCTTGCGCTCAATATAAGCATTCCTCAACACAACACTATGGCCAGCAAATCAGCTCAGCAAGTCATCTGGCTCTTGGTTTCAATCATCACACTCTCATCCCTCTTCGCACTCCTTCTACCAACCAAGCTTCTTCGTCTACTACCAGTCATATCATCAATAGTCAGCCTACAATTCGCCTACGACGAGTATGCCTTCCTCTCTTGCTGGACAATACATCAATACCGAGCGCAAGCAAATGAGCTGCTACCGCTTTGGTTCACCAACTGGGGGCCTTGGGGAACCAGAGTTGTCTTTGGAAGCTTTACTCTAAGCTTGGCTAGTGGAATCTCGAATGCTCTTACCTCTGGGGCTCGGAGTGTCTTTCTGTTTTACCTGGCTGGAACTCTATTTGCAGCAGGTCATCTTCTGATTTATGGTCCCAAGGCAATTGATCTGCTGGCCAAGATCCGGCGCAATGATGCCAATGCTTCAAGTACGGCGTCGTTGGAGCTGTGGTTAGAGATGCACCTGACGAGGTCTTTATCGTTGGACTTGCCTGCCGTTGGCTGCTTCATCACCGCTTTACTTCTTGCCATGGAGAACGTTTTATAAATTCCGCCGGCAGGCGTAAATGTTTCACATTAATCAGAGGGTGAACAATCTGACAGTTGGGGCCATAGCGGCACATGTGATGGACGTAATAAGTCTAAGCTTGTCTAATGGGCGAGGCCAAGTTCCTAGTGATTCTGATAAAGGCCCCAGATTTGTCTAAGAGTATATATTAGAAGAATGTTCTGTAATCTCCTGGACAGTATCACATTATCTAGTAAAATAACCCTCTACTTATTAAGTATTACAGTAAGGTTCAGGTTTTAAAAGAGGCTTTAGCCTTTAGGCTATAAAAGTAAAAGATATTAATAAATATATAAAGGTAAAATAC